>JAECWX010000253.1:0-54452 GCA_018151165.1 Drosophila arawakana
TTTGAACAGAAATTTACATTTTGAACAGAAAAAATTTAACATAAATTTGTATTTTGAACAGAAATTTACATTTTGAACAGAAAATAAAATTTAACATAAATTTGTATTTTGAACAGAAAATTTTTTGAAACAGAAAATAAAATTTAACATAAATTTGTATTTTGAACAGAAATTTACATTTGCACAAAAAATTAAATTTAACATAAATTTGTATTTTGAACAGAAAATAAAATTTAACATAAATATGTATTTTGAACAGAAAATAAAATTTTGAACAGAAAATAAAATTTAACATAAATTTGCATTTTGAACAGAAATTTACATTTTGAACGGAAAATAAAATATTAACAAAAATTTGAATTTTACATAGAAATTTATATTTTGAACAGAAAATAAAATTTAACATAAATTTGTATTTTGAACAGAAATTTACATTTTGAACAGAAAATAAAATTTAACATAAATTTGTATTTTGAACAGAAATTTACATTTTAGAGAAAATAAAATTTAACATAAATTTGTATTTTGAACAGAAATTTACATTTTGAACAGAAAATAAAATTTAACATAAATTTGTATTTTGAACAGAAATTTACATTTTGAACAGAAAAATAAATATTTAACATAAATTTGTTATGAGTTTAAACAGAAATTTTACATTTTGAACAGAAAATAAAATTTAACATAAATTTGTATTTTGAACAGAAAAGAAATTTACATTTTGAACAGAAAATAAAATTTAACATAAATTTGTATTTTGAACAGAAATTTACATTTTGAACGGAAAATAAAAATTTAACATAAATTTGTATTTTGAACAGAAATTTACATTTTGAACAGAAAATAAAATTTAACATAAATTTGTATTTTGAACAGAAAACATTTTGAACAGAAAATAAAATTTAACATAAATTTGTATTTTGAACAGAAATTTACATTTTGAACAGAAAATAAAATTTAACATAAATTTGTATTTTGAACAGAAATTTACATTTTGAAACAGAAAATAAAATTTAACATAAATTTGTATTTTGAACAGAAATTAATGTAACATTTTGAACAGAAAATAAAATTTAACATAAATTTGTATTTTGAACAGAAATTTACATTTTGAACAGAAAATAAAATTTAACATAAATTTGTATTTTGAACAGAAATTTACATTTTGAACAGAAAATAAAATTTAACAAAAAATAAATTTTTTGAACAAAAATTTGCATTTTGAACAGAAAATAAAATTTAACATAAATTTTTATTTTGAACAGAAATTTACATTTTGAACAGAAAATAAAATTTGCTAAAAATTTTTATTTTGAACAGAAATTTACATTTTGAACAGAAAATAAAATTTAACATAAATTTGTATTTTGAACAGAAATTTACATTTTGAAGAGAAAATAAAATTTAACATAAATTTGTATTTTGAACAGAAATTAACATTTTGAACAGAAAATAAAATTTAACATAAATTTGTATTTTGAACAGAAATTTAATTTGGACAGAAATAAAATTTAACATAAATTTTTATTTTGAACAGAAATTTACATTTTGAACAGAAAATAAAATTTAACATAAAGTTTGTATTTTGAACAGAAATTAACATTTTGAAAAGAAAATAAAATTTAACATAAATTTGTATTTTGAACAGAAATTTACATTTTGAACAGAAAATAAAATTTAACATAAATTTGTATTTTGAACAGAAATTTACATTTTGAACAGAAAATAAAATTTAACATAAATTTGTATTTTGAACAGAAATTAACATTTTGAAGAGAAAATAAAATTTAACATAAATTTGTATTTTGAACAGAAATTTACATTTTGAACAGAAAATAAAATTTAACATAAATTTGTATTTTGAACAGAAATTTAAATTTTGAACAGAAAATTGAATTTTGAACATAAATTTATATTTTGAACAGAAATTTACATTTTGAACAGAAAATAAAATTTAACATAAATTTGTATTTTGAACAGAAATTTACATTTTGAACAGAAAATAAAATTTAACATAAATTTGTATTTTAAACAGAAATTTACATTTTGAACAGAAAATAAAATTTAACATAAATTTGTATTTTGAACAGAAATTTACATTTTGAACAGAAAAAAAAATTTAACATAAATTTGTATTTTGAACAGAAATTTACATTTTGAACAGAAAATAAAATTTAACATAAATTTGTATTTTGAACAGAAATTTACATTTTAAGGACAGAAAAATAAATTTTAACATAAATTTGTATTTTGAACAGAAATTTACATTTTGAACAGAAAATAAAATTTAACATAAATTTGTATTTTAAACAGAAATTTACATTTTGAACAGAAAATAAAATTTAACATAAATTTGTATTTTGAACAGAAATTTACATTTTGAACAGAAAATAAAATTTAACATAAATTTGTATTTTGAACAGAAATTTACATTTTGAACAGAAAATAAAATTTAACATAAATTTGTATTTTGAACAGAAATTTACATTTTGAACAGAAAATAAAATTTAACATAAATTTGTATTTTGAACAGAAATTTACATTTTGAACAGAAAATAAAATTTAACATAAATTTGTATTTTGAACAGAAATTTACATTTTGAACAGAAAATAAAATTTAACATAAATTTGTATTTTGAAACAGAAATTTACATTTTGAACAGAAAATAAAATTTAACATAAATTTGTATTTTGAACAGAAATTTACATTTTGGAACAGAAAATAAAATTTAACATAAATTTGTATTTTGAACAGAAATTTACATTTTGAACAGAAAATAAAATTTAACATAAATTTGTATTTTGAACAGAAATTTACATTTTGAACAGAAAATAAAATTTAACATAAATTTGTATTTTGAACAGAAATTTACATTTTGAACAGAAAATAAAATATTAACATAAATTTGTATTTTGAACAGAAATTTACATTTTGAACAGAAAATAAAATTTAACATAAATTTGTATTTTGAACAGAAATTTACATTTTGAACAGAAAATAAAATTTTAACATAAATTTGTATTTTGAACAGAAATTTACATTTTGAACAGAAAATAAAATTTAACATAAATTTGTATTTTGAACAGAAATTTACATTTTGAACAGAAAATAAAATTTAACATAAATTTGTATTTTGAACAGAAATTTACATTTTGAACAGAAAATAAAATTTAACATAAATTTGTATTTTGAACAGAAATTTACATTTTGAACAGAAAATAAAATTTAACATAAATTTGTATTTTGAACAGAAATTTACATTTTGAACAGAAAATAAAATTTAACATAAATTTGTATTTTAAACAGAAATTTACATTTTGAACAGAAAATAAAATTTAACATAAATTTGTATTTTGAACAGAAATTTACATTTTGAACAGAAAATAAAATTTAACATAAATTTGTATTTTGAACAGAAATTTACATTTTGAACAGAAAATAAAATTTAACATAAATTTGTATTTTGAACAGAAATTTACATTTTGAACAGAAAATAAAATTTAACATAAATTTGTATTTTGAACAGAAATTTACATTTTGAACAGAAAATAAAATTTAACATAAATTTGTATTTTGAACAGAAATTTACATTTTGAACAGAAAATAAAATTTAACATAAATTTGTATTTTGAACAGAAATTTACATTTTGAACAGAAAATAAAATTTAACATAAATTTGTATTTTGAACATAAATTTACATTTTGAACAGAAAATAAAATTTAACATAAAATTTGTATTTTGAACAGAAATTTACATTTTGGACAGAAAATAAAATTTAACATAAATTTGTATTTTGAACAGAAATTTACATTTTGAACAGAAAATAAAATTTAACATAAATTTGTATTTTGAACAGAAATTTACATTTTGAACAGAAAATAAAATTTAACATAAATTTGTATTTTGAACAGAAATTTACATTTTGAACAGAAAATAAAATTTAACATAAATTTGTATTTTGAACAGAAATTTACATTTTGAACAGAAAATAAAATTTAACATAAATTTGTATTTTGAACAGAAATTTACATTTTGAACAGAAAATAAAATTTAACAAAATTTGTTTTGAACAGAAAATAAAATTTAACATAAATTTGTATTTTGAACAGAAATTTACATTTTGAACAGAAAATACATTTAAATTTGTATTTTGAACAGAAATTTACATTTTGAACAGAAAATAAAATTTAACATAAATTTGTATTTTGAACAGAAATTTACATTTTGAACAGAAAATAAAATTTAACATAAATTTGTATTTTGAACAGAAATAAAGAAATTAACATTTTGGACAGAAAAATAAAATTTAACATAAATTTGTATTTTGAACAGAAATTTACATTTTGAACAGAAAATAAAATATTGAACATAAATTTGTATTTTAAACAGAAATTTACATTTTGAACCGAAAATAAAATTTAACATAAATTTGTATTTTGAACAGAAATTTACATTTTGAACAGAAAATAAAATATTGAACATAAATTTGTATTTTAAACAAAAATTTACATTTTGAACAGAAAATAAAATTTAACATAAATTTGTATTTTGAACAGAAATTTACATTTTAAACAGAAAATAAAATTTAACATAAATTTGTATTTTGAACAGAAATTTACATTTTGAACAGAAAATAAAATTTAACATAAATTTGTATTTTGAACAGAAATTTACATTTTGAACAGAAAATAAAATTTAACATAAATTTGTATTTTGAACAGAAATTTACATTTTGAACAGAAAATAAAATTTAACATAAATTTGTATTTTGAACAGAAATTTACATTTTGAACAGAAAATAAAATTTAACATAAATTTGTATTTTAAACAGAAATTTACATTTTGAACAGAAAATAAAATTTAACATAAATTTGTATTTTGAACAGAAATTTACATTTTGAACAGAAAATAAAATTTAACATAAATTTGTATTTTGAAACAGAAATTTACATTTTGAACAGAAAATAAAATTTAACATAAATTTGTATTTTGAACAGAAATTTACATTTTGAAGAGAAACCAAAATTTAACATAAATTTGTATTTTGAACAGAAATTTACATTTTAAACAGAAAATAAAATTTAACATAAATTTGTATTTTGAACAGAAATTTACATTTTGAACAGAAAATAAAATTTAACATAAATTTGTATTTTGAACAGAAATTTACATTTTGAAAAGAAAATAAACATTTAACATAAATTTGTATTTTAAACAGAAATTTACATTTTGAACAGAAAATAAAATTTAACATAAATTTGTATTTTGAACAGAAATTTACATTTTGAACAGAAAAATAAAATTTAACATAAATTTGTATTTTGAACAGAAATTTACATTTTGAACAGAAAATAAAATTTAACATAAATTTGTATTTTGAACAGAAATTAACATATAGGACAGAAAATAAAATTTAACTAAAATTTGTATTTTGAACAGAAATTTACATTTTGGACAGAAAATAAAATTTAACATAATTTTGTATTTTGAACAGAAATTTACATTTTGAACAGAAAATTAAATTTAACATAAATTTGTATTTTGACAGAAATTTACATTTTGAACAGAAAATAAAATTTAACATAAATTTGTATTTTGAACAGAAATTTACATTTTGAACAGAAAATAAAATTTAACATAAATTTGTATTTTGAACAGAAATTTACATTTTGAACAGAAAATAAAATTTAACATAAATTTGTATTTTGAAAAGAAATTTACATTTTGAACAGAAATTAAAATTTAACATAAATTTGTATTTTGAACAGAAAATAAAATTTAACATAAATTTGTATTTTGAACAGAAATTAAAATTTGAACAGAAAATAACATTTTGAACATAAATTTGTATTTTGAACAGAAAATTTAACATTTTGAACAGAAAATAAAATTTAACATAAATTTGTATTTTGAACAGAAATTTACATTTTGAACAGAAAATAAAATTTAACATAAATTTGTATTTTGAACGAAAAGAAATTTACATTTTGAACAGAAAATAAAATTTAACATAAATTTGTATTTTGAACAGAAATTTACATTTTGAACAGAAAATAAAATTTGAACATAAATTAGTATTTTGAACATAAATTTGCATTTTGAACAGAAAATAAAATTTAACATAAATTTGTATTTTGAACAGAAATTTACATTTTGAACAGAAAATAAAATTTAACATAAATTTGTATTTTGAACAGAAATTTACATTTTGAACAGAAAATAAAATTTAACATAAATTTGTATTTTGAACAGAAATTTACATTTTGAACAGAAAATAAAATTTAACATAAATTTGTATTTTGAACAGAAATTTACATTTTGAACAGAAAATAAAATTTAACATAAATTTGTATTTTAAACAGAAATTTACATTTTGAACAGAAAATAAAATTTAACATAAATTTGTATTTTGAACAGAAATTTACATTTTGAACAGAAAATAAAATTTAACATAAATTTGTATTTTGAATAGAAATTTACATTTTGAACAGAAAATAAAATTTAACAAAAAATTTGTATTTTGAACAGAAATTTACATTTTGAACAGAAAATAAAATTTAACATAAATTTGTATTTTGAACAGAAATTTACATTTTGAACAGAAAATAAAATTTAACATAAATTTGTATTTTGAACAGAAATTTACATTTTGAACAGAAAATAAAATTTAACATAAATTTGTATTTTGAACAGAAATTTACATTTTGAACAGAAAATAAAATTTAACATAAATTTGTATTTTGAACAGAAATTTACATTTTGAACAGAAAATAAAATTTAACATAAATTTGTATTTTGAACAGAAATTTACATTTTGAACAGAAAATAAAATTTAACATAAATTTGTATTTTGAACAGAAATTTACATTTTGAACAGAAAATAAAATTTAACATAAATTTGTATTTTGAACAGAAATTTACATTTTGGACAGAAAATAAAATTTAACATAAATTTGTATTTTGAACAGAAATTTACATTTTGAACAGAAAATAAAATTTAACACAAATTTGTATTTTGAACCGAAATTAACATTTTGAACAGAAAATAAAATTTAACATAAATTTGTATTTTAAGCAGAAATTTACATTTTGAACAGAAAATAAAATTTAACATAAATTTGTATTTTGAACAGAATATTAAATATAACAGAAATTTACATTTTGAACAGAACATAAAATTTAACATAAATTTGTATTTTGAACAGAAATTTACATTTTGAACAGAAAATAAAATTTAACATAAATTTGTATTTTAAGCAGAAATTTACATTTTGAACAGAAAATAAAATTTAACATAAATTTGTATTTTGAACAGAAATTTACATTTTAAACAGAAAATAAAATTTAACATAAATTTGTATTTTGAACAGAAATTTACATTTTGAACAGAAAATAAAATTTAACATAAATTTAAATTTTAAACAGAAATTTACATTTTGAACAGAAAATAAAATTTAACATAAATTTGTATTTTGAACAGAAATTTACATTTTAAACAGAAAATAAAATTTAACATAAATTTGTATTTTGAACATAAATTTACATTTTGAACAGAAAATAAAATTTAACATAAATTTGTATTTTGAAAAGAAATTTACATTTTGAACAGAAAATAAAATTTAACATAAATTTGTATTTTGAACAGAAATTTACATTTTGAACAGAAAATAAAATTTAACATAAATTTGTATTTTGAACAGAAATTTACATTTTGAACAGAAAATAAAATTTAACATAAATTTGTATTTTGAATAGAAATTTACATTTTGAACAGAAAATAAAATTTAACATAAATTTGTATTTTGAACAGAAATTTACATTTTGAACAGAAAATAAAATTTAACATAAATTTGTATTTTGAAAAGAAATTTACATTTTGAACAGAAAATAAAATTTAACATAAATTTGTATTTTGAACAGAAATTTACATTTTGAACAGAAAATAAAATTTAACATAAATTTGTATTTTGAACAGAAATTTACATTTTAAACAGAAAATAAAATTTAACATAAATTTGTATTTTGAACAGAAATTTACATTTTGAACAGAAAATAAAATTTAACATAAATTTGTATTTTGAACAAAAATTTACATTTTGAACAGAAAATAAAATTTAACATAAATTTGTATTTTGAACAGAAATTTACATTTTGAACAGAAAATAAAATTTAACATAAATTTGTATTTTGAACAGAAATTTACATTTTGAACAGAAAATAAAATTTAACATAAATTTGTATTTTGAACAGAAATTTACATTTTGAACAGAAAATAAAATTTAACACAAATTTGTATTTTGAAAAGAAATTTACATTTTGAAGAGAAAATAAAATTTAACATAAATTTGTATTTTGAACAGAAATTTACATTTTGAACAGAAAATAAAATTTAACATAAATTTGTATTTTGAACAGAAATTAACATTTTGAACAGAAAGTTAAATTTAACATAAATTTGTATTTTGAACAGAAAATAAAATTTAACATAAATTTGTATTTTGAACAGAAAATAAAATTTAACATAAATTTGTATTTTGAACAGAAATTTACATTTTGAACAGAAAATAACATTTTGAACAGAAAATAAAATTTAACATAAATTTGTATTTTGGACAGAAATTTACATTTTGAACAGAAAATAAAATTTAACACAAATTTGTATTTTGAAAAGAAATTTACATTTTGAAGTGAAAATAAAATTTAACATAAATTTGTATTTTGAACAGAAATTTCTTTTTAACAGAAAATAAAATTTAACATAAATTTGTATTTTGAACAGAAATTTACATTTTGAACAGAAAATTAAAATTTGAACATAAATTTGAATTTTAACATAAATTTGTATTTTTGAATAAAAATATGTGTTTAACATAAATTTGTATTTTGAACAGAATTACATTTTGAACAGAAAATAAAATTTAACATAAATTTGTATTTTGAACAGAAATATAAAAGAAAAAAAATTTAATAAATTTGTATTTTGAACAGAAATTTACATTTTGAACAGAAAATAAAATTTGAACATAAATTTGAATTTTTAACAGAAATTTACATTTTGGACAGAAAATAAAATTTAACATAAATTTGTATTTTGAACATAAATTTACATTTTGAAAAGAAAATAAAATTTTGAACATAAATTTGTATTTTGAACAGAAATTAACATTTTGAACAGAAAATAAAATTTAACATAAATTTGTATTTTTAACAGAAATTAATTTTAACAGAAAATAAAATTTAACATAAATTTGTATTTTGAACCAGAAATTAACATTTTGAACAGAAAATAAAATTTAACATAAATTTGTATTTTGAACAGAAATTTACATTTTGAACAGAAAATAAAATTTAACATAAATTTGTATTTTGAACAGAAATTTACATTTTGAACAGAAAATAAAATTTAACATAAATTTGTATTTTGAACAGAAATTTACATTTTGAACAGAAAAAAAATTTAACATAAATTTGTATTTTAAACGGAAATTTTTTTGAACAGAAAATAAAATTTAACATAAATTTGTATTTTGAACAGAAATAAAATTTACAATTTTTATTTTGAACAGAAAATAAAATTTAACATAAATTTGTATTTTGAAAAGAAATTTACATTTTGAACAGAAAATAAAATTTAACATAAATTTGTATTTTGAACAGAAATTTACATTTTGAACAGAAAATAAAATTTAACATAAATTTGTATTTTGAAAAGAAATTTACATTTTGAACAGAAAATAAAATTTAACATAAATTTGTATTTTGAACAGAAAATAAATTTTGAACAGAAAATAAATATGTAACATAAATTTGTATTTTAAACAGAAATTAACATTTGAACAGAAAATAAATTTAAAATTTTTTTTAACATAAATTTGTATTTTGAACAGAAAATAAAATTTAACATAAATTTTGTATTTTGAACAGAAATTTACATTTTGAACAGAAAATAAAATTTAACATAAATTTTGTATTTTGAACAGAAATTTACATTTTAAACAGAAAATAAAATTTAACATAAATTTGTATTTTGAACAGAAATTTACATTTTGAACAGAAAATAAAATATTGACCAAAAAATAAAATTTAAACATAAGATTTGTAATTTGAACAGAAAATAAAATTTAACATAAATTTGTATTTTGAACAGAAATTTACATTTTGAACAGAAAATAAAATTTAACATAAATTTGTATTTTGAACAGAAATTTACATTTTGGACAGAAAATAAAATATTGATAAATAAAATAATATTTATAATTTGTATTTTGAACAGAAATTTACATTTTGAACAGAAAATAAAATTTAACATAAATTTGTATTTTTGAACAGAAATTTACATTTTGAACAGAAAATAAAATTTAACATAAATTTGTATTTTGAACGGAAATTTACATTTTGAACATAAAAATAAAATTTAACATAAATTTTGTTGGTTTGATGAGTAAGAAGAACTGCAACGTTTGGCTGCTTACAAGAGACTAAATTTATTTCATCATACTTCTTAATAGCTAATAGCGTTGCCACCTAACATATAACAGAGAATTGCCATATCAACACTCTTCCTCAATTCGATTGTTAATGTTTAGTTTAATCCGAGCAACGCAGTACATTTCTTATGATTTACTTTTGACAAATTCTTAGTCAGTATATCGGCAATCATTTCATTTGTTGGACAGTATGTTAAACTAATTAAATTCTGCTCAAGACAATTTCTTACATGGTGATATTTTACATCAATGTGTTTGCTTCTGGCGTGATAAACTGGATTTTTTACAAGATTTAAAGCGCCTACATTATCGCCATGCATGGTTACACAATCAAGTTTAAAATACAAATTCATTTCTTTAATTAATTTTCTCAAATAAATCGCTTCTTTTGCAGCATCTGAGAGTGCCATATACTCTGCCTCCGTGCTGCTTAGTGCAACCGATTTTTGTTTTCTTGACGTCCATGAAAAAGCAGCTCCTGCCCACATGAATGTGTATCCAGTGAACGACTTCCTATCGGTAGAGTCACCTGCCCAATCCGCGTCTGCGTAGCCAGTTATATCCACTCCGGATTTCTTGTACGTCAGCGCCAAATCTGCCGTTGTGTTCAGATATCGTAGAACTTGCTTTGCCGCAGCAAGATGTTCGCCGTGAGGATTCGAATTCCTTTGCGAAAGCTTGCACACTGAGTGCAAAACATCTGGTCGTGAACATAGCGCAATGTACATCAATGATCCAATGACGGATTGATACTCGGTCACATCAACGCGCTTACACGACTCATTCTCACAGTTGACTTGAAAATTAGCTTCTAACGGCATTGAAGCTGTGCGACAATTGACCATGCCCATCTCATGAAGCAATCCCATTATATGCTTCTTTTGGCCCACACGTATCGCACCAGTTTTTCCTTCTCTCTGGATTTCCAAACCCAAAAAGTTTGTTATTGGACCTTTGTCGACAACCTGAAATTCAGAAGAAATCGCTTGTTTAGTAGCCAGCATCTCACCCTCATTTGAACACGCCAACATCAAGTCATCAACATATACAGCGATTATGTTGATCGTCTTTTTCTCTGTACATTTTGTGTACAAGCATGGTTCGCTCTCGCATGGTTGATAGCCCATCTTTTTTAGAACGCTATCTAACTTCGTGTTCCAAACTCGACCCGCTTGCTTAAGGCCGTATAGAGACTTCTTCAGCTTCAGAACATGTCCAGACTCGTCGTCGTAGAATTCTGGTTGGCTCATATATATATCTTCTTGAAGACTCCCGTTTAGGTATGCCGTCGACACGTCTAGCTGGTGTACATATAGCTCGTACTCAGCTGCCATTGCCAAAATCATTCGAATTGTCGCAAAACGTACCACTGGAGAATACGTCTCTTCGTAGTCTATGCCATATCTTTGACTGCAACCCTTTGCGACCAAACGCGCCTTGTAGCGCTCGACTTCTCCAGATGCATTCGTTTTTAACGTATACACCCATTTGCAACCTATGGGCTTCTTTCCAGGTGGTAGTTCCACTAAATCCCATGTGTCGTTTCCAATTAGAGCATCATACTCTTCCTGCATTGCCAACTTCCATTCATCGGCTTGAGGACTCTGTTGTGCTTGCTGCACGGTTAATGGAACTACGATGTCATTGGCTAACATCATATTCAGTACATTGTATTGAAGACTTGGCCTTCCACGCAAGCCAGTTCTAATAATTTTTGGTCTGCCAGGACCCCTTTTCGGTGTTGCACTTTCCTGCACAGTATTTACGGCCACTTCTTGAATGTCGTCTTGGCCGTCCGGAATGTCTTGCTGATTATCGACAATACCATTACTCTCTGCCATGTTACCTTGTTCATCAGTTTCGTCGTCCACCATAATTATAGCAGCTGTCGGTTCACCTTTCTTAAATGTACTATTCTCAATGAAGACAACATCTCTACTGATCTTAACGTTGCCGGTTGTCTTGTCGATCAACCGATACGCTTTTGACGACTCCGAGTATCCGACCATCGTATATTCTTTTCCTTTCTCCTGGAACTTCTTCTTTGGACCCTTTTCAAGTGCAATGGCAATGCTTCCAAACACCCTCAAGTGCTTTACTACTGGCTTATGTCCCGTAAACATCTCAAATGGCGTTGTGCCATCTAATGCTTTCGTCGGCGATCTGTTTCTTAGGTATGCAGCACATGCGACTGCCTCCGCCCAATAACTCTCGTTCAAGCCAGCACTATTAACCATAACTCGTGCCATTTCCACCAAAGTCCGATTGCAGCGCTCCGCAACTCCGTTCTGTTGTGGAGTGTATGGTACAGTAAGCTGCCGTTTGATTCCTATTGACTTCAGATATTCGTCGAATTCCATGTTGACATATTCAGTTCCATTGTCACTTCTTATTACTTTCACCTTCAGGCCTTTTTGACGCTCTATCATGGTGATGTGCTCCTTAAATATTTTCGTCACCTCGGATTTGTGTTTCATGAAGTAAACGGTAATATATCGGCTTTTATCGTCGATCATCGTCACAAAATATCTGGCACCTCCATTAGATATTTGACTGATAGGTCCACAAACGTCCGTATGTATAAGCTCAAGCAGCTTATCAGCTCTTGTTTGCGACTTCTCAAATGGGCTCACGTGACATTTGTTTTTCATGCAACTTATGCAGTCCAAATTTATTCTTGTTGAATTTAATGTCAATCCACGCACCATATCCTTGCTCTTTAGTTCTTGCAAGCTCTGCACATTTAGATGCCCATATCTCTCATGCCATTTCATAATATCATCCGAAGCTGTCGACACACACAATATCTCTGGAATCTTTGTTTCACACAGAAACAATCCGCCGACCTTTTTGGCCTTCATTATCGTACCATCTTTATCGTAAATCTTAGCAAATTCTTGATAGAATTCAACATGACATCCATTTGCAACTGCCTTCCCTACCGACAAAAAGTTGCACTGCAAATCTGGAACAAATAGCACGTCTTTCAGTGTAATTTTAACGCCACACAGGCTGTTGACAACCACTGTTCCTCGTCCACACGCCGTGGTGAAATTGTTTCCAGCTAATTCGATATTTTCGTCATGTTTCTCAAACTTATCGAATAATTCACGATGTGTACACATATGCGATGTTGCTCCGCTATCGATAACCCAAACATTCTTACTTATTCGATTAATTCCAGAAGCACCAGCAAACGAACGATGTATCGATTCTTTATTCTTTGTTTCTTCGCTTTTTGCTACATTTTTTCCACGAATTTTTTCGTTGTCCTCTTTGGATGTACATTTTGCCGCGAAATGCCCAGGCTGACCACACTTAAAGCATTTAAAATCACGACGGCTCTCTGTCTTTGCGTATTTTCCTCGCCCCTTGCCTCCATATCCAGTGGGACGCGCAGAAAATGATTGTGTGCTCTCTTTTTGATCGCAAACTTTTCGTCGTTCATTTTCCTCTGTCAATTTACATTTTATGACGCTCAGACTAGGTAATCCATCACGGGCCTCCAAAGCAACCACCAGATTCTCATAGGACGTTGGCAGACTGGCCAGCAGCATTATTACGATCAGCTCTTCCTGAATTGTTATTCCAATTGCTGACAGGTTCTCAACAATGTTCCAGAACTCCATTATATGCGTTTGCACATCACTTATCGACAAAAACAGTACTGCCATGGCTTTATCATTTTCGCGCTTCCATGTCTGAAACGCCGCACTTGTCTCATCTTCTGGCTTTACATATTCGTTTGAAACCACAGCCCAAAGATTCTGATGCACCAAAACACTACGCGCCAAGACACACCATGAGTCGTAGTTGGTGTCATCCAACTTTTCAATACTGTACATAGAACTCATTTTCTGAATTTCTTATTTAAAACTTATTCGTTTTCTTGCATTGTCCGTTATGCACCGAAAAATTCTTCGTCTCAATTTCTTATCTACTCTGTACACTATTTCTTCGTATACACACTTGTGCACTGAGTAAGAAGAACTGCAACGTTTGGCTGCTTACAAGAGACTAAATTTATTTCATCATACTTCTTAATAGCTAATAGCGTTGCCACCTAACATATAACAGAGAATTGCCATATCAACAAATTTGTATTTTGAACAGAAATTTACATTTTGAACAGAAAATAAAATTTAACATAAATTTGTATTTTGAACAGAAATTAACATTTTGAACAGAAAATAAAATTTAACATAAATTTGTATTTTGAACAGAAATTTACATTTTGAACAGAAAATAAAATTTAACATAAATTTGTATTTTGAACAGAAATTAACATTGTGAACAGAAAGTTAAATTTAACATAAATTTGTATTTTGAACATAAATTTGCATTTTGAACAGAAAATAAAAATTAACACAAATTTGTATTTTGAAAAGAAATTTACATTTTGAAGTGACACTAAAATTTAACATAAATTTGTATTTTGAACAGAAATTTACATTTTGAAGTGACACTAAAATTTAACATAAATTTGTATTTTGAACAGAAATTTACATTTTGAACAGAAAATAAAATTTTACATAAATTTGTATTTAAAACATAAATTTGCATTTTGAACAGAAAATAAAATTTAACACAAATTTGTATTTTGAAAAGAAATTAACATTTTGAAGAGTACATTAAATTATCGCACTGCTATACTTTTTCGAACTTATAATATTAAAATTTTAACATTTCAATTTGGCACCGCTATAATATTGAACTGCTACACCTTTTTCCAACTTATAATATTTCATTTAACATTTTCATATAGCACCGCTATAATATCGCACTGCTATACTTTTTCCAACTTATAATATTTCATATGACACTAGCGGGCCCGGCGCGCTTCGCGGCGTTCTTGTATTATAGATTTACCTGCTATTGATAATGTTTAATAGAAACCAAGTTAATACAAAATAAGAGATACTAAAATAATGATGAAAACAGTGAACACTAATAGCATCCTGAATTTTGTGTACACACGGGGAGGGCATTTGTTTTTTTTGCAGATTCAGCTCTATTTCAAATTTGAGATTAATTTGTTTCATTGCTTGAATCACTCTTAAATTTTTGTGTCGGTTGAAGATGTAGCCAGACAGTTTTCCCCAACCTCCAAAGGCAAAAGGAGTTGCCTGATCTTCGCTTTGAGAAGAGTACTTTTGCAATTCACATAATGCAAATATGTATTTTGGCGCCATTTACTTATTTTGAGTTATTTTGAGTTATACTTACTTTGACTTATGTCAACACTGAAATAATATGAATTCGCATTGTAACAGCTGAATTCGAATTGTAACAGTAGAAATTATATTATGCAAATGTTATGCAATTATTATACATCGATACACACCATACATCGATAATTATCGTGAAAAGCCCTTTGTACTCAGTAGGGCGCAATAAATCATAAGCAATTTGTATTGCCAGCAGAACGGAACAGAATTTTCATGTTAATTTGTGTTATTGCTTGAAACACTCTTAAATTTTTGTGGCGGTTGTTTTTTATTTTGCTTTTTCTTACATTTCCAAAAAGTTTTTCCATATTTTTTTTCATACAAACCAAGTAGATAAAAAAAGCTGATCTATTAAAAAAAAAATGAAAGCAAAAGACACTAATTATCATACTGAATTTTGAGTACACACAGGAAGTGAGTTTGCTTTTTATATATATAGATAGCGGGCCCGGCGCGCTTCGCGGCGTTCTTGTATTATAGATTTACCTGCTATTGAAAAATCTTTTTTGGTTGGAAAAACATTTTGTTAAAAATAATGCAGACAACAAATTTTCTAAAAAGTTTTTTAATTAAGTGCTTTTAAATAAAAAACATTTTTAGTTTTTCCATCTTGACAGTATACATATATTTTTTGACTCGTGCCAAATTTTTTATCGCTATTAATCTTTGTTTTGGTTCAAGAAGTAGCCAGACAGTTTTCCCCAACCTCCGAAGGCAACAGAAGTTGCCTGATCTCCCCCTTTGATAAGAGTACTTTTGCTTTTCATATTATGCAAATATGTATGTTGTTGTTCGTGTAATATCTCAGAACTATTTTCATTTCGATTTTTCGTATACTTCCAATTTTGTTCTCAATATTTTAATTTAATGTTTAATAGAAACCAAGTTAATACAAAATAAGAGATACTAAAATAATGATGAAAACAGTGAACACTAATAGCATCCTGAATTTTGTGTACACACGGGGGAGGGCATTTGTTTTTTTGCAGATTCAGCTCTATTTCAAATTTGAGATTAATTTGTTTCATTGCTTGAATCACTCTTAAATTTTTGTGTCGGTTGAAGATGTAGCCAGACAGTTTTCCCCAACCTCCAAAGGCAAAAGGAGTTGCCTGATCTTCGCTTTGAGAAGAGTACTTTTGCAATTCACATAATGCAAATATGTATTTTGGCGCCATTTACTTATTTTGAGTTATTTTGAGTTATACTTACTTTGACTTATGTCAACACTGAAATAATATGAATTCGCATTGTAACAGCTGAATTCGAATTGTAACAGTAGAAATTATATTATGCAAATGTTATGCAATTATTATACATCGATACACACCATACATCGATAATTATCGTGAAAAGCCCTTTGTACTCAGTAGGGCGCAATAAATCATAAGCAATTTGTATTGCCAGCAGAACGGAACAGAATTTTCATGTTAATTTGTGTTATTGCTTGAAACACTCTTAAATTTTTGTGGCGGTTGAAAGAGTAGCCAGACAGTTTTCCCCCACTGCCAGAAACAAAAAGAGTTGCCTGATCTCCTCTTTGAGAAGAGCATTTTTGCCATTCACATTATGCAAACATGTATGTTGTTGTTTGTGTAATTTTTCCGAATTGTTTTTTATTTTGCTTTTTCTTACATTTCCAAAAAGTTTTTCCATATTTTTTATTCATACAAACCAAGTAGATAAAAAAAGCTGATCTATTAAAAAAAAAATGAAAGCAAAAGACACTAATTATCATACTGAATTTTGAGTACACACAGGAAGTGAGTTTGCTTTTTTATATATATAGATAGCGGGCCCGGCGCGCTTCGCGGCGTTCTTGTATTATAGATTTACCTGCTATTGAAAAATCTTTTTTGGTTGGAAAAACATTTTGTTAAAAATAATGCAGACAACAAATTTTCTAAAAAGTTTTTTAATTAAGTGCTTTTAAATAAAAAACATTTTTAGTTTTTCCATCTTGACAGTATACATATATTTTTTGACTCGTGCCAAATTTTTTATCGCTATTAATCTTTGTTTTGGTTCAAGAAGTAGCCAGACAGTTTTCCCCAACCTCCGAAGGCAACAGAAGTTGCCTGATCTCCCCTTTGATAAGAGTACTTTTGCTTTTCATATTATGCAAATATGTATGTTGTTGTTCGTGTAATATCTCAGAACTATTTTCATTTCGATTTTTCGTATACTTCCAATTTTGTTCTCAATATTTTAATTTAATGTTTAATAGAAACCAAGTTAATACAAAATAAGAGATACTAAAATAATGATGAAAACAGTGAACACTAATAGCATCCTGAATTTTGTGTACACACGGGGAGGGCATTTGTTTTTTTGCAGATTCAGCTCTATTTCAAATTTGAGATTAATTTGTTTCATTGCTTGAATCACTCTTAAATTTTTGTGTCGGTTGAAGATGTAGCCAGACAGTTTTCCCCAACCTCCAAAGGCAAAAGGAGTTGCCTGATCTTCGCTTTGAGAAGAGTACTTTTGCAATTCACATAATGCAAATATGTATTTTGGCGCCATTTACTTATTTTGAGTTATTTTGAGTTATACTTACTTTGACTTATGTCAACACTGAAATAATATGAATTCGCATTGTAACAGCTGAATTCGAATTGTAACAGTAGAAATTATATTATGCAAATGTTATGCAATTATTATACATCGATACACACCATACATCGATAATTATCGTGAAAAGCCCTTTGTACTCAGTAGGGCGCAATAAATCATAAGCAATTTGTATTGCCAGCAGAACGGAACAGAATTTTCATGTTAATTTGTGTTATTGCTTGAAACACTCTTAAATTTTTGTGGCGGTTGAAAGAGTAGCCAGACAGTTTTCCCCCACTGCCAGAAACAAAAAGAGAAGAGCATTTTTGCCATTCACATTATGCAAACATATATGTTGTTGTTTGTGTAATTTTTCCGAATTGTTTTTTATTTTGCTTTTTCTTACATTTCCAAAAAGTTTTTCCATATTTTTTATTCATACAAACCAAGTAGATAAACAAGTAAGAAAGGCTACAGTCGATCGAGCCGACTGTAAAAGACCCCGTACTCCCATAGAAGTGCGCAATTGTATTCAATTTAAATTTAAATTTTTGAATGAAATTTAAAAATTTTAATTTTATATGTACATTTTGAATTGAAATTTAAAAAAAATTAAATTAACAATTCGCATTGCCGCAACTCTATCAGTTGCACCACGCGCCACTTTCAAGAATTCTCCGATAGCATTTACATATTATTCATACAAACACACATTCGTTTGAAATTATATGTATGCATGTATGTATGTATGTGTGTATTCGTCGCTGCCAGCGTCTGCCGGCAGCGCTGTCGCCACACAAGCATCGAAAACGTTCGAACATGTGTTTGTATGTTTCTGTCTCGCTCTCGCGCGTAAGTGATATTGCAGTTAAATAACAAACTTTGTAACGCAGTAGCTCTTTTGTTAAAGGTAGTATGTTGATGCCCCTTTCAGAATAGTTTGATTTTATATGTCTCTATACGAATGTTGAATTACAACACTCTACTATATGAATAAATGCCCTAAACATGGCATTAAAGTGAAAACGTTTGGTTAACTCTCAGGAGAAAAGGGGGCGTGGCAGCTCAAAATTTTTATTGGCATTGCATTAAGGGTGTCACTAGCAACCTGTTTACCAGAAATGGTGTTCCTAAGTGCCATAGTTACTGAGTTATTGGCCTAAAAGTACATTTTTTTCGAGGTGTGTCTGTTTTTTTGCTCATTGCGGGGGTGGTAAGGGGCGTGGCAACAATTTGAAATAAACTTGATCTGCTCGCGAAGATAACGGACTTTCATTCCAAATTTGGTGTCTCTAGCTTTTGTAGTTTAAAAGATCCAGGTGTTCATACGGACGGACGGACAGACAGACAGACAGACAGACGGACAGACGGACAGACGGACATTGCTATATCGACTCGGCTGTTGATGCTGATCAAGAATATATATACTTTATGGGGTCGGCCACGCCTCCTTCTGCCTGTTACGCACATTTCGCTTCTGACAAACCTAATAGACCCCTATACTCTTTTTTAGAGTACGGGGTCTAAAAAGCTGATCTATTAAAAAAAAAATGAAAGCAAAAGACACTAATTATCATACTGAATTTTGAGTACACACAGGAAGTGAGTTTGCTTTTTATACTCTCTGCAAGAGTATATTGGGTTTGTGCAAAAGTATGTAACAGGCAGAAGGAGGCGTGGCAGACCCCATAAAGTATATATATTCTTGATCAGCATCACAAGCCGAGTCGATATAGCCATGTCCGTCTGTCCGTCTGTCCGTCTGTCTGTCTGTCTGTCTGTCCGTCTGTCTGTCTGTCTGTCCGTATGAACAAACAGATTTCAGAGATGGTAAGAGCTACAAGTTCGAGCTTGGTGTCAAACGATCAGATATTTAGTCAGTCAATACAAGAATCTTTTTTTCATTCGCCCACAATAAGCAAAAAACTGGACACACCTCGGAAAAAATTGGTGTTTTCGGCAAATATCTCAGTAACTATGGCACCTAGGATCACCAATTCTGGAACGGGACGTTCCTAGCGACGGCATAGTTGCATTGCCATTTAAAATTTTGGACTGCCACGCCCACTTTTCCCACATTTGATAAAAAAGGCTGGAACCTTCAATGCCGGGTTTTGCGAACTTGTTCGTATCGTACAGTATTGTAATTAATATAATACGTGTGGAGACTAACTATATTAAACTATACTGAAAGGCGCATTAAAATCGGACAATAAACAAGAAAACTAGAAGCGTTACAATATTGATAATTGAACGCAATATCAACCCATAGGTGCAAGCGAGATAGAAACACACAAGCACATGTTCGAACGTTTTCGCTGCCTGTGTGTCGGCAGCGCTGCCCGCGGTCGCTGGCTGCGCCGAATACACACATACATACATACATATTTGCATCATATACATATTGCCAAACGTATGTGTATTTGAATACAAACAAACAGATGTGTGTTTGATTATGCTTAGATTGTTTTTGTTTCAACGTGTTTTAATGCAAGTAATTCACATTGTAATATCTCGATACCGATTTTAATAATTTAATCGGGACAAATGCAGAGAGTATTATACGGTCGGGCGCGCTCGACTGTACTTTTCTTTCTTGTTATATATATAGATTTTCTGTTCAAAATGTACATTTCTGTTCAAAATGCAAATTTATGTTTAATTTTTATACTCTCTGCAAGAGTATATTGGGTTTGTGCAAATGTATGTAACAGGCAGAAGGAGGCGTGGCAGACCCCATAAAGTATATATATTCTTGATCAGCATCACAAGCCGAGTCGATATAGCCATGTCCGTCTGTCCGTCTGTCCGTCTGTCTGTCTGTCTGTCTGTCTGTCTGTCTGTCTGTCTGTCCGTATGAACAAACAGATTTCAGAGATGGTAAGAGCTACAAGTTCGAGCTTGGTGTCAAACGATCAGATATTTAGTCAGTCAATACAAGAATCTTTTTTTTTTTTCGATGCCACGCCCCATTCGCCCACAATAAGCAAAAAACTGGACACACCTCGGAAAAAATTGGTGTTTTCGGCAAATATCTCAGTAACTATGGCACCTAGGATCACCAATTCTGGAACGGGACGTTCCTAGCGACGGCATAGTTGCATTGCCATTTAAAATTTTGGACTGCCACGCCCACTTTTCCCACATTTGATAAAAAAGGCTGGAACCTTCAATGCTGGGTTTGGCGAACTTGTTCGTATCGTACAGTATTGTAATTATATAGTTCGTGTGGAGAATAACTATATTAAACTATATTGAAAGGCGCATTAAAATCGGACCATAAACAAGAAAACTAGAAGCGTTACAATATTGATAATTGAACGCAATACCAACCCATAGGTGCAAGCGAGATAGAAACACACAAGCACATGTTCGAACGTTTTCGCTGCTTGTGTGTCGGCAGCGCTGCCCGCGGTCGCTGGCTGCGCCGAATACACACATGCATACATATATGCAGCATATTTTGTTAAACGTACATATGTATGTGTATTCGCATACAAGCAAACAGATGTGTGTTTGATTATGCTTAGATTGTTTTTGTTTCAACGTGTTTTAATGCAAGTAATTCACATTTTAATATCTCGATACCGATTTAAATAATTTAATCGGGACAAATGCAGAGAGTATTATACGGTCGGGCGCGCTCGACTGTACTTTTCTTTCTTGTTTTCTGTTCAAAATTTTAATTTCTGTTCAAAATACAAATTTATGTTAAATTGTGTTTTCCGTTCAAAATGTAAATTTCTGTTCAAAATACAAATTTATGTTAAATTGTGTTTTCTTTTCAAAATGTAAATTTCTGTTCAAAATACAAATTTATGTTTAATTTTTTTCTGTTCAAAATTTTAATTTTTGGTCAAAATACAAATTTTAATTTCCGTTCATTATGTATATTTCTGGTCAAAATACACATTTATGTTAAATTTTATTGTCTATTCAAATACAAATTTATGTTTAATTAGACCCCGTACTCTAAAAAAGAGTATAGGGGTCTATTAGGTTTGTCAGAAGCGAAATGTGCGTAACAGGCAGAAGGAGGCGTGGCCGACCCCATAAAGTATATATATTCTTGATCAGCATCAACAGCCGAGTCGATATAGCAATGTCCGTCTGTCCGTCTGTCCGTCTGTCTGTCTGTCTGTCTGTCCGTCCGTCCGTATGAACACCTGGATCTTTTAAACTACAAAAGCTAGAGACACCAAATTTGGAATGAAAGTCCGTTATCTTCGCGAGCAGATCAAGTTTATTTCAAATTGTTGCCACGCCCCTTACCGCCCCCGCAATGAGCAAAAAAACAGACACACCTCGAAAAAAATGTACTTTTAGGCCAATAACTCAGTAACTATGGCACTTAGGAACACCATTTCTGGTAAACAGGTTGCTAGTGACACCCTTAATGCAATGCCAATAAAAATTTTGAGCTGCCACGCCCCCTTTTCTCCTGAGAGTTAACCAAACGTTTTCACTTTAATGCCATGTTTAGGGCATTTATTCATATAGTAGAGTGTTGTAATTCAACATTCGTATAGAGACATATAAAATCAAACTATTCTGAAAGGGGCATCAACATACTACCTTTAACAAAAGAGCTACTGCGTTACAAAGTTTGTTATTTAACTGCAATATCACTTACGCGCGAGAGCGAGACAGAAACATACAAACACATGTTCGAACGTTTTCGATGCTTGTGTGGCGACAGCGCTGCCGGCAGACGCTGGCAGCGACGAATACACACATACATACATACATGCATACATATAATTTCAAACGAATGTGTGTTTGTATGAATAATATGTAAATGCTATCGGAGAATTCTTGAAAGTGGCGCGTGGTGCAACTGATAGAGTTGCGGCAATGCGAATTGTTAATTTAATTTTTTTTAAATTTCAATTCAAAATGTACATATAAAATTAAAATTTTTAAATTTCATTCAAAAATTTAAATTTAAATTGAATACAATTGCGCACTTCTATGGGAGTACGGGGTCTTTTACAGTCGGCTCGATCGACTGTAGCCTTTCCTACTTGTTTAATTTTATGTTCAAAATGTACATTTCTGTTCAAAATGCAAATTTATATTTAATTAGCGGGCCGGCCCTTGGGCGCTTCGCGGCGTTCTTTTTTTACCTGCTATTGAAAAATCTTTTGGTTGGTTGGGAAAACATTTTGTTAAAAATAATGCAGACAACAAATTTTCTAAAAAAGTTTTTTAATTAAGTGCTTTTAAATAAACAACATTTTTAGTTTTTCCATCTTGACAGTATACATATAAAGCAGATGATTTTCCAACGCGAGACGATCCGACATACAGTTGACCATGGGAGAAAACTGGTTTTTCTAAATTAATGCCGCAAACTTTCAATGATTGGCCTTGTGCTTTATTTATTGTTATAGCGAAAGCGAGGCGAACAGGAAATTGAAGTCTTTTAAAATTGAACGTCAAATCGGGAGGAATCATAGGAATTCTTGGTATTAATAAATGTGCGCCTTTGTACTTGCCTATTATAATAGTGGCTTCAATAAGATTAGTCATTAATTTTCTTACTGCAAGTCTTGTTCCGTTACAAAGTTTGGGATGATTTAAATTTCTTAGCATAATGATTGATGCCCCAACTTTCAATTGAAAATTGTGGGGAGGAATTCCTGGCAAATCAAGAGAATTTAAAAATTCGGTGGGATAATTCACTACCTCATCCTGATCCATAATGGTATCAACCGATTTGTATGAAACAACTGGATTCGTAATTTTGTGTAAAATATTTGCGTTTAAATCATTGACGTCCTTATTTTTTGCTGCTAAAATTGCACGTTCACTAAGCCATGTATGATTGTGATAGTTTTCTTCAAAATTTGGAAAAACTTTTTCGACCAACACTTCTTTCGTGTCTACTAATCGACAAAAGTTGCTTGGTAGTGTGATTAATCCAGTTGCATTGTCAATAGGCATCTTGCCATTTCCCATTTCTAATAACTGCTTTGTAAAGTTAGCAGCACATGTATCGTTTTGTAATTGAACACGCATATTTGTCATCAATTTCAACGTTCTAACATATCTCCACAAATATGATGATTTCAAGCAGGCATTCAATTGATCAGCTGGTGTAGCTCGCGCAAGAACCGGTAACGTTTGGCGAAAATCTCCTGACAATAATATTAAAGCGCCACCGAACAAACGTGAATTTCCTCTGATATCTTGCTTGAAACACTCTTAAATTTTTGTGGCGGTTGAAAGAGTAGCCAGACAGTTTTCCCCGACTGCCAGAAACAAAAAGAGTTGCCTGATCTCCTCTTTGAGAAGAGCATTTTTGCCATTCACATTATGCAAACATGTATGTTGTTGTTTGTGTAATTTTTCCGAATTGTTTTTTATTTTGCTTTTTCTTACATTTCCAAAAAGTTTTTCCATATTTTTTTTTCATACAAACCAAGTAGATAAAAAAGCTGATCTATTAAAAAAAAAATGAAAGCAAAAGACACTAATTATCATACTGAATTTTGAGTACACACAGGAAGTGAGTTTGCTTTTTATATATATAGATTATAATATCGCACTGCTATACTTTTTCCAACTTATAATATTTCATATAACATTTTCATATCGCACCGCTATATTATCGCACTGCTATACTTTTTCCAACTTATAATATTTCATATAACATTTTCATATCGCACCGCTATATTATCGCACTGCTATACTTTTCCAACTTATAATATTTCATATAACATTTTCATATCGCACCGCTATATTATCGGACTGCTATACTTTTCCTTACCTATAATATTTAAATTTTATCGCACCGCTATAATATCGCACTGCTATACTTTTTCCAACTTATAGTATTTCATATGACAATATATTATCGCACTGCTATAATATCGCACTGCTATACTTTTTAGAATTGTGTATTGCCTCTTCGCTCCGACATAATTGGCAGACTTAGTTTTTATACTCTCTGCAAGAGTATATTGGGTTTGTGCAAAAGTATGTAACAGGCAGAAGGAGGCGTGGCAGACCCCATAAAGTATATATATTCTTGATCAGCATCACAAGCCGAGTCGATATAGCCATGTCCGTCTGTCCGTCTGTCCGTCTGTCCGTCTGTCTGTCTGTCTGTCCGTATGAACAAACAGATTTCAGAGATGGTAAGAGCTACAAGTTCGAGCTTGGTGTCAAACGATCAGATATTTAGTCAGTCAATACAAGAATCTTTTTTTTTTTCGATGCCACGCCCCATTCGCCCACAATGAGCCAAAAACTAGACACACCTCGGTAAAAATTGGTGTTTTCGGCAAATATCTCAGTAACTATGGCACCTAGGATCACCAATTCTGGAACGGGAGGTTCGTAGCGACGGCATAGTTGCATTGCCATTTAAAATTTTTGACTGCCACGCCCACTTTTTCCACATTTGATAAAAAAAGTCTGGAACCTTCAATACCGGGTTTGGCGAACTTGTTCGTATCGTACAGTATTGTAATTATATAAAATGTCTGGAGACCTAACTATATTAAACTTTACTGAAAGGCGCATTAAAATCGGACTATAAACAAGAAAACTAGAAGCGTTACAATATTGATAATTGAACGCAATACCAACCCATAGGTGCAAGCGAGATAGAAACACACAAGCACATGTTCGAACGTTTTCGCTGCCTGTGGGTCGGCAGCGCTGCCCGCGGTCGCTGGCTGCGCCGAATACACACATACATACATACATATTTGCATCATATACATATTGCCAAACGTATGTGTATTCGAATACAAACAAACAGATGTGTGTTTGATTGTTTTTGTTTCAACGTGTTTTAATGCAAGTAATTCACATTGTAATATCTCGATACCGATTTTAATGATTTAATCGGGACAAATGCAGAGAGTATTATACGGTCGGGCGCGCTCGACTGTACTTTTCTTTCTTGTTAAGTAAACTATTAGACACAAACAGGCAAACATGTACAAAATAATGATATTGACAAAACGCACACACACTTGCACTGTAGAAAATAATCGATAACTAGCCTTCCGCTAACTATCGAAACTTTACAACACTCTTGCCCGCACAGATCGCTGTTAACTTAACAGTTGGCAGTGTATTTGGCGGGCAGGAGTGAAATTCAAAAACGCAAATTCGAACGCTGCATTAAGCGTTCACGAGAGCATTGAGGAGAGCGGACGTGTTTTTTCAGAGCGCTCCGATCAAAGTTGAAAATTAAAAATTTCGTTTTCTGTTTCTCTTGGGGACGCTGGAGAATACATAGCAACACACACGGCACCCGCGATACGGGAGCCGACACACTCGCGAGTGCGAGGCAGAGATGAGAGAGAGAAACAAGTAAGAAAGGCTACAGTCGATCGAGCCGACTGTAAAAGACCCCGTACTCCCATGGTAGTGCACATTTGTATTCAATTTGAATTGAAATTTAAAAAAATAATTTAACAATTCGCATTGCCGGCATTAGAACCTACAACCTCAGACAAACTCTATCAGTTGCACCACGCGCCACTTTCAAGAAATCTCCGAATATTAGCATTTACATTTTATTTATACAAACACACATTCGTTTGAAATTATATGTATGCATGTATGTATGTGTGTATTCGGCGGGGCCAGCGTCTGCCGGCAGCGCTGTCGCCACACAAAAATCGAAAACGTTCGAACATGTGTTTGTATGTTTCTGTCTCGCTCTCGCGTGTAAGTGATATTGCAGTTAAATAACAAACTTTGTAACGCAGTAGCTCTTTTGTTAAAGGTTGTATGTTGATGCCACTTTCAGAATAGTTTGATTTTATATGTCTCTATACGAATGTTGAATTACAACACCCTACTATATGAATAAATGCCTTAAACATGGCATTAAAGCGTAAACGTTTGGTTAACTCTAATGAGAAAAGGGGGCGTGGCAGCTTTAATGGCATTGCATTAAGGCTGTCTCTAGCAACCTGTTTACCAGAAATGGTGTTCCTAAGTGCCATAGTTACTGAGTTATTGGCCTAAAACTACATTTTTTTTTCGAGGTGTGTCTGGTTTTTTGCTCATTGCGGGGGCGGTAAGGGGCGTGGCAAAAATTTGAAATAAACTTAACCTGCCTGACTTAATAACGGACTTTTATTATGAATTTGGTGCCTATAGCTTTTGTAGTTTAAAAGATCCAGGTGTTCATACGGACGGACAGACAGACGGACAGACAGACAGACGGACAGACGGACATTGCTATATCGACTCGGCTGTTGATGCTGATCAAGAATATATATACTTTATGGGGTCGGCCACGCCTCCTTCTGCCTGTTACGCACATTTCGCTTCTGACAAACCTAATAGACCCCTCTACTCTTTCCGTGATGAGCCGTGATGAGCTGACCAGCCGTGATGAGCTGACCAGCTTGGGATTCACCACAAGATTCGTCAGAGTGATATACTGGTACGCCAATGAACCTATTTGAGGTTGAGCTTGAGCCAATTACAGACAGCAACATCTATGACGTGATATTCCAACTTGACAAACTTGGTAGTCAATGTGTCTCTATAGAAAGATTCAAACGTAGTATGGACCCTGTCCAATGCCACAGATGTCAGGCATTTGGACATTCCAAAAACTACTGTCGACGCCAATACGTTTGTCTCAAATGCGCAGGAGCGCATCCAAGTACGGAGTGCACCAAAGCAAGAAACACACCCGCAAAGTGTGCTAACTGCCTTGGCCAACACATTGCCAGTTATAAAGGTTGCCCGGTATTTAAAGAATTGCAGTCTAAAATGGCCAGCAACACCAATTCGAAAAGCACAAAACAGTTGACAAAGAGAATGCCATTAAAAGAAATGAATAATAGCAGCATCAAGCCAATACAGCAGCAGCCACGACAACAAAAGCTACAAACGCCTGCAAAAACAAATAAAATGACGCCATTAATGACAAAAAACACCAACAATAAAAACAAGTCTGCAAAGATGCCAATTCAAAATATGATGCCAAACCTGAAAACGGCAATAGGACTCATGCAAAGACCATATCCGGACCAGCAAGCAACCACTTGAATTTGTTATAGAGAAGGCTTCGCGAGAAGCAACAACCACAGAAAGCAAATCCAGAAAAGATGTCCATGGAGCAACAACAACAGCAGCATGCAAACGCTGAAATGTCAACATGCTCAAACAAAGCACAGAGAGCATGACGAACATGATTGACAAAATGGACACACTGATGAAGGCCCTATTGGTCCTAGTTGGAGCTCACAATCCGGCAAATATGGTTAACACCCAAAAACAGCAGCCACCACAGCAGCCAGTACAAAAGAGCGCGTCCACATTATAATAGCCAATGTTTTGATAGCAAATCCAAATCAAAACAACGTATCTCCTGAGTCAGCATCCAACCCTAAATACATCTACAATGAATGACACAATCAATAATTACTCTAAACAAATAAAAATAATATAAATTATAAATAATATAAATTATGCCATTTCTGACCCACAAGCCCTTGACATGCTCTCAGTTTTAAGCAGCAGCAGCTAATAATACAAATTATATTAATCTCATACTTACCCAAATACTTTACAAGAAAATTAAATTATGGAATATGCATACTAAAAAGAATGCCACTAGCAGCACTTTCGGAACTAGTGATGCTCTTACATACGATCCAATGTAGCCATCATCAACTACAATGACACAAATAACAATAACAAACTCGACTGTCCCAGTATAAAACAATATATTTAACGTTAATGGCCTTTTTAATGTAACAACGTATTCGTATTTAAAATCAGCACTGTTACTCAGAACACCAGCTTCGATGAAAAATTGCAATCATGTAACTGCAACTAGCTGATCCACTGAGATCTGGGCTGCCTTCGCAGCAACAACAGCATCCAATTAGCAGCATATAGAGCAGCATCGGCTAAATACTATGCTACAGCAACATCAGCAATTACAGAAGAATCAGCATTAACGGCAGCAATATCAGCTCCACAGTAGCTACAAACACCGTCTTAGTAGCGGCAACAACATCCAACGGCATATTCCAGACAAAAGGCATTTGGAGTGAGTCCTTGTATGCTGCCCAAGAAGCAGCAGCAAGCATAGTCTAACAAGCATAATAGCAAACCGACTAGCAGCAGCAAATACTCCAACAAGGCATGTAATAAAAGCAAATAAAAATATATTAATAATCAAAGAAATATAAGGCATATAAAAAAAATAAAGCAACAACTTACAAATAAGATCCACAGTCATTCAGCCAGTTTGTGTTGTCTATGTGCAACACATGCACAAACAACAACAGCAGACAACTACGACTACGGCTCCTCCCAAGCAAGATGACCATAGAGGCACTAACCATACAACACTTAGATGCGTCAAACGCAAGATTTTTTGAAAGCAAACGCTAGCTTGCTAATGGACATCCAAGTACGGAGTGCACCAAAGCAAGAAACACACCCGCAAAGTGTGCTAACTGCCTTGGCCAACACATTGCCAGTTTATAAAGGTTGCCCTGGTATTTAAAGATTGGCAGTCTAAAATGGCCAGCAACACCAATTCAAAAAGCACAAAACAGTTTGACAAAGAGAATGCCATTAAAAGAAATGAATAATAGCAGCATCAAGCCAATACGCAGCAGCCACGACAACAAAAGCTACAAACGCCTGCAAAAACAAATAAAATGACGCCATTAATGACAAAACACTCCAAAAACAAGTCTGCAAAGATGCCAATTCAAAATATGATGCCAAACCTGAAAACGGCAATAGGACTCCATGCAAAGACCATATCCGGACCAGCAAGCAACCACTTGAATTTGTTAGTAGAGAGGCTTCGCGAGAAGCAACAACCACAGAAAGCAAATCCAGAAAAGATGTCCATGGAGCAACAACAACAGCAGCATGCAAACGCTGAAATGTCAACATGCTCAAACAAAGCACAGAGAGCATGACGAACATGATTGACAAAATGGACACACTGATGAAGGCCCTATTGGTCCTAGTTGGGGAGCTCACAATCCGGCAAACATGGTTGACACCCAAAAACAGCAGCCACCACAGCAGCCAGTACTAAAAAGAGCGTCCACATATAATAGCCAATGTTTTGATAGCAAATCCAAATCAAAACAACGTATCTCCTGAGTCAGCATCCAACCCTAAATACATCTACAATGAATGACACAATCAATAATTACTCTAAACAAATAAAAATAATATAAATTATAAATAATATAAATTATGCCATTTCTGACCCACATGCCCTTGACATGCTCTCAGTTTTCAGCAGCAGCAGCTAATAATACAAATTATATTAATCATACTTACCCAAATACTTTACAAGAAAATTAAATTATGGAATATGCCACTAAAAAGAATGCCACTAGCAGCACTTTCGGAACTAGTGATGCTCTTACATACGATCCAATGTAGCCATCATCAACTACAATGACACAAATAACAATAACAAATTCGACTGTCCCAGTATAAAACAATATATTTAACGTTAATGGCCTTTTTAATGTAACAACGTATTCGTATTTAAAATCAGCACTGTTACTCAGAACACCAGCTTCGATGAAAAATTGCAATCATGTAACTGCAACTAGCTGATCCACTGAGATCTGGGCTGCCATCGCAGCAACAACAGCATCCAATTAGCAGCATATAGAGCAGCATCGGCTAAATACTATGCTACAGCAACATCAGCAATTACAGAAGCATCAGCATTAACGGCAGCAATATCAGCTCCACAGTAGCTACAAACACCGTCTTAGTAGCGGCAACAACATCCAACGGCATATTCCAGACAAAAGGCATTTGGAGTGAGTCCTTGTATGCTGCCCAAGAAGCAGCAGCAAGCATAGTCTAACAAGCATAACAGCAAACCGACGAGCAGCAGCAAATACTCCAACAAGGCATGTAATAAAAGCAAATAAAAATATATTAATAATCAAAGAAATATAAGGCATATAAAAAATAAAGCAACAACTTACAAATAAGATCCACAGTCATTCCAAGGCATTTGTGTTGTGTATGTGCAACACATGTAAGAAAGGCTACAGTCGATCGAGCCGACTGTATAAAAAACCCGTACTCCCATGGTAGTGCCACATTTGTATTCAATTTGAATTGAAATTTAAACTAGAAAGAAAAGTACAGTCGAGCGCGCCCGACCGTATAATACTCTCTGCATTTCTGATTAAATTATTAAAATCGGTATCCAGATATTACAATGTGAATTACTTGCATTAAAACACCTTGAAACAAAAACAATCTAAGCATAATCAAACACACATCTGTTTGTTTGTATTCGAATACACATACGTTTGGCATTATGTATATGATGCAAATATGTATGCATGTATGTGTGTATTCGGCGCAGCCAGCGACCGCGGGCAGCGCTGCCCACACACAGGCAGCGAAAACGTTCGAACATGTGCTTGTGTGTTTCTATCTCGCTTGCACCTGTGGGTTGATATTGCGTTCAATTATCAATATTGTAATGCTTCTAGTTTTCATGTTTATAGTCCGATTTTAATGCGCCTTTCAGTATAGTTTAATATAGTTAATCTCCACACGAACTATATAATTACAATACTGTACGATACGAACAAGTTCGCCAAACCCGGCATTGAAGGTTCCAGCCTTTTTTATCAAATGTGGGAAAAGTGGGCGTGGCAGTCCAAAATTTTAAATGGCAATGCAACTATGCTCTCGCAAGGAACCTCCGTACCCGAATTGGTGATCCTAGGTGCCATTAGTTACCGAGATATTTGCCGAAAACACCAATTTTTACCGAGGTGTGTCCAGTTTTTTGCTTTTTGTGGGCGAATGGGGCGTGGCATCGAAAAAAAAAAAGATTCTTGTATTGACTGACTAAATATCTGATCGTTTGACACCAAGCTCGAACTTGTAGCTCTTACCATCTCTGAAATCTGTTTGTTCATACGGACAGACAGACAGACGGACAGACAGACGGACATGGCTATATCGACTCGGCTTGTGATGCTGATCAAGAATATATATACTTTATGGGGTCTGCCACGCCTCCTTCTGCCTGTTACATACTTTTCCACAAACCCAATATACTCTTGCAGAGAGTATAAAGGCTGTCTGTGCCGGGTTCGAACCGCAGACCTCATCTTTCTCATGCATGTCACAGCACTGTTGACAATCAGACGGCTAAAGTAGATAAACATTGATTTACCACTTTCTTCAAACACGACATAAATTATAATTTTTAACATTTTTGACAAATTTGTTTCACATGTTGTAGTTGTCCGATTTGGACCAAATTTGGTGAACTTTAAATAATTCTGTGTGATGATCACTTAGCAAAACACATGTCTTCATACAAATTTTTTGGGCTAAAGCTATAGTTGTCCGATCTTGATGAAACTTGGTGAGATAGTTATAGTTGTACCATACACCTATTGTAATTTTACGATAGCTTTCATAGTTTCAAAGTTGTAGTGAATGAAAACTGTTATTTCAATTTACGGGGGGGGGGGAAAAAAATAAAAAAAAACCTGCCTGCAATATAGACGGACTTTCATTCCAAATTTGGTGGTTAAACAGGTGTTCATACGGACGGACGGACGGACATCAGACAGACAGACAGACAGACGGACATTGCTATATCGACTCGGCTGTTGATGCTGATCTAGAATATATATACTTTATGGGGTCGGCCACGCCTCCTTCTGCCTGTTACGCACATTTCGCTTCTGACAAACCTAATAGACCCCTCTACTCTTTTTTAGAGTACGGGGTCTAAAAAAAATAAAATTAACAATTCGCATTGCCGCAACTCTATCAGTTGCACCACGCGCCACTTTTAAGAATTCTCCGAAAATCAGCATTTACATATTATTCATACAAACACACATTCGTTTGAAATTATATGTATGCAATGCATACTATGCATATTCGGATGTATGCATGTATGTATGTATGTGTGTTTTCGGCGCGGCCAGCGTCTGCCGACAGCGCTGTCGCCACACAAGCGAGAACGTTCGAACATGTGTTTGTATGTTTCTGTCTCGCTCTCGCGCGTAAGTGATATTGCAGTTAAATAACAAACTTTGTAACGCAGTAGCTCTTTTGTTAAAGGTAGTATTTTGATGCCACTTTCAGAAAAGTTTGATTTTATATGTCTCTATACGAATGTTGAATTACAACACTCTACTATATGAATAAATGCCTTAAAAACGGCATTAAAGTGTAAACTTTTTTAGCTCATTTGGGGAAAAGGGGCGTGACACCTAAAAATTTTTAATGGCATTGCATTAAGGCTGTCTCTAGCAACCTGCTTACCAGAAATGGTGTTCCTAAGTGCCATAGTTACTGAGTTATTGGCTAAAAGTATATTTTTTCGAGGTGTGTCTGGTTTTTTGTTCATTGCGGGGGCGGTAAGGGGGCGTGGCAACAGTTTGAAATAAACTTGATCTGCTCACGAAGATAACGGACTTTCATTCCAAATTTGGTGTCTCTAGCTTTTGTATTTTTAAAAGATCCAGGTGTTCATACGAACGGACGGACAGACAGACAGACGCACAGACGGACATTGCTATATCGACTCGGCTGTTGATGCTGATCAAGAATTTATATACTTTATAGGGTCGGCTACGTCTCCTTCTGCCTGTTACGCACATTTCGCTTCTGACAAACCTAATAAACCCCTCTACTCTTTTATAATTCGGCAAGAAAAATAAACTAAATGTGCAAATTACGAAAATGAACTCAGTGAAAAAAGATTATGGGAGCAACAACAACAACTTGTGACTCCCATAATCTCGCCCGAAAAACCGCGAAAAATCCCGCCAAATACTGTAAATGTGCCGCCAAAAATGGGGCCAAATTCCAAAAATTTGGCGCCAAGAGAGCGTCAACGAAAGCCATCCTCTTTCGGCCACATATCCTCAGATGCAATGCTATCAAAATTCATGGATAATATAGAGAACAACTTGCCCCCCTCTTTACAATCTAACAACAGATTTGACCAATATGACAATATTATGACAGATTTACAATATTCTGACAACGATGGCGACTCCCTTTGGAAAGCTGACTCCTGGGAGAGCATGTCTATGGAGGAGGGATATGACCCGACTGCTGATTTCTCCTATTATGTTGAGAAAAAGGCTGCAAATTATAATAAAAACAAGAAAGAAAAGTACAGTCGAGCGCGCCCGACCGTATAATACTCTCTGCATTTGTCCCGATTAAATTATTAAAATCGGTATCGAGATATTACAATGTGAATTACTTGCATTAAAACACGTTGAAACAAAAACAATCTAAGCATAATCAAACACACATCTGTTTGTTTGTATTCGAATACACATACGTTTGACAATATGTATATGAAGCAAATATGTATGTATGTATGTGTGTATTCGGCGCAGCCAGCGACCGCGGGCAGCGCTGCCGACACACAGGCAGCGAAAACGTTCGAACATGTGCTTGTGTGTTTCTATCTCGCTTGCACCTATGGGTTGATATTGCGTTCAATTATCAATATTGTAACGCTTCTAGTTTTCTTGTTTATTGTCCGATTTTAATGCGCCTTTCAGTATAGTTTAATATAGTTAGTCTCCACACGTATTATATTAATTACAATACTGTACGATACGAACAAGTTCGCAAAACCCGGCATTGAAGGTTCCAGCCTTTTTTATCAAATGTGGGAAAAGTGGGCGTGGCAGTCCAAAATTTTAAATGGCAATGCAACTATGCCGTCGCTACGAACCTCCCGTTCCAGAATTGGTGATCCTAGGTGCCATAGTTACTGAGATATTTGCCGAAAACACCAATTTTTTCCGAGGTGTGTCCAGTTTTTTGCTTATTGTGGGCGAATGGGGCGTGGCATCGAAAAAAAAAAAGATTCTTGTATTGACTGACTAAATATCTGATCGTTTGACACCAAGCTCGAACTTGTAGCTCTTACCATCTCTGAAATCTGTTTGTTCATACGGACAGACAGACGGACAGACAGACAGACGGACAGACAGACAGACAGACAGACGGACAGACGGACAGACGGACATGGCTATATCGACTCGGCTTGTGATGCTGATCAAGAATATATATACTTTATGGGGCCTGCCACGCCTCCTTCTGCCTGTTACATACTTTTGCACAAACCCAATATACTCTTGCAGAGAGTATAATAATAATGTAACTACTACATGGGCTGAAAAGTCTTTGGCCTGACACAGAGTTCGGGTCACAAACATAAAATCTGTATACCTAACATAGAGTACCAATCTTAACTAGAATACTGTCAAAGTTTGGTGACATTTTATAAAGCCGTTCTCAAGCTATTGATCTCGAAGTGACGCAACCTCTGCTATTTTTGTTTACTATGGAAAAAAGTGAATTTCGTGTTTTAATAAAACACTGTTTTTTGGAGGGTAAAAACACCATTGAAGCGATGCAATGGCTTGACAAGCATTACGGTGGATCTGCTCCAGCATATTCCACCGTAAAATATTGGTTTTCTGAATTTCGACGTGACCGTACGAGCACCAATGATGCACCTCGTCCCGAAAGGTCAAATGAGGCAGTCACTCCAGAAAACATCGCAAAAATTCGTGTTATTGTATTGGGGGACCGTAAAGTAAAGTTGCATCAGTTAGCTAACACCATTGGCATCTCAAAAGAACGTGTGGGTCATATCATACACGAGTATTTGCATATGCGAAAGTTATGCGCGCGATGGGTGCCGCGTTTTCTTATAATCGATCAAAAGGAGAATCGAATTAAACTTTCGAAGCTAAATCTGGACCCATTACAACGCGAAAAGAAGGAGTTTTTACGCCGATTTGTGACCATGGATGAGACATGGGTTCGCCATTACACACCTGAATCTAATCGACAGTCTGCTGAGTGGTTGTTGCCTGGTGAAAGTCGTCCGAAGCGCCCGAAGACGCAACAGTCGGCCGGTAAGGTGTTGGCTAGTATTTTTTGGGACGCACATGGAATTATATTCATTGACTACCTAGAACATGGTAGAACAATAAATAAGCAATATTACTGTGCATTATTGGACCGATTGGATGCCGTGGTCAAGGTCAAACGCCCTCACATGAAGAAGAAAAAAATGCTTTTTCACCAAGACAACGCTCCTGCACATTCAGCTTACGATACGACCGAAAAGTTGAAGGAATTGCGATACGAAATAGTCCCTCACCCACCGTACTTGCCAGATCTGGCCCCCAGCGATTATTACCTCTTTCCCCGACTTAAAGTGTGGCTTGCTGGCAAGAGATTTTACTCAAATGAAGAGGTCGAAACGGAAAAAAACGCCTATTTTGAAGGACTTGACGCATCGCATTATTAGAGCGGTATCGAGATGTTGGAAGACCGTTATAATAAATGCATTACTCTAGATAGAGATTATGTCGAAGAATAAAGACAAATTTTCATTCAAAATTTCGTTTTTTCATTGTCAGGCCAAAGACTTTTCAGCCCATGTAGTAGTTACATTATTATTTTTATTATAATTTGCAGCCTTTTTCTCAACATAATAGGAGAAATCAGCAGTCGGGTCATATCCCTCCTCCATAGACATGCTCTCCCAGGAGTCAGCTTTCCAAAGGGAGTCGCCATCGTTGTCAGAATATTGTAAATCTGTCATAATATTGTCATATTGGTCAAATCTGTTGTTAGATTGTAAAGAGGGGGCAAGTTGTTCTCTATATTATCCATGAATTTTGATAGCATTGCATCTGAGGATATGTGGCCGAAAGAGGATGGCTTTCGTTGACGCTCTCTTGGCGCCAAATTTTTGGAATTTGGCCCCATTTTTGGCGGCACATTTACAGTATTTGGCGGGATTTTTCGCGGTTTTTCGGGCGAGATTATGGGAGTCACAAGTTGTTGTTGTTGCTCCCATAATCTTTTTTCACTGAGTTCATTTTCGTAATTTGCACATTTAGTTTATTTTTCTTGCTTTCGAATTATAAAAGAGTAGAGGGGTTTATTAGGTTTGTCAGAAGCGAAATGTGCGTAACAGGCAGAAGGAGACGTAGCCGACCCTATAAAGTATATAAATTCTTGATCAGCATCAACAGCCGAGTCGATATAGCAATGTCCGTCTGTGCGTCTGTCTGTCTGTCCGTCCGTTCGTATGAACACCTGGATCTTTTAAAATACAAAAGCTAGAGACACCAAATTTGGAATGAAAGTCCGTTATCTTCGTGAGCAGATCAAGTTTATTTCAAACTGTTGCCACGCCCCTTACCGCCCCCGCAATGAACAAAAAACCAGACACACCTCGAAAAAAATATACTTTTAGCCAATAACTCAGTAACTATGGCACTTAGGAACACCATTTCTGGTAAGCAGGTTGCTAGAGACAGCCTTAATGCAATGCCATTAAAAATTTTTAGGTGTCACGCCCCTTTTCCCCAAATGAGCTAAAAAAGTTTACACTTTAATGCCGTTTTTAAGGCATTTATTCATATAGTAGAGTGTTGTAATTCAACATTCGTATAGAGACATATAAAATCAAACTTTTCTGAAAGTGGCATCAAAATACTACCTTTAACAAAAGAGCTACTGCGTTACAAAGTTTGTTATTTAACTGCAATATCACTTACGCGCGAGAGCGAGACAGAAACATACAAACACATGTTCGAACGTTCTCGCTTGTGTGGCGACAGCGCTGCCGGCAGACGCTGGCCGCGCCGAAAACACACATACATACATACATGCATACATCCGAATATGCATAGTATGCATTGCATACATATAATTTCAAACGAATGTGTGTTTGTATGAATAATATGTAAATGCTGATTTTCGGAGAATTCTTAAAAGTGGCGCGTGGTGCAACTGATAGAGTTGCGGCAATGCGAATTGTTAATTTTATTTTTTTTAGACCCCGTACTCTAAAAAAGAGTAGAGGGGTCTATTAGGTTTGTCAGAAGCGAAATGTGCGTAACAGGCAGAAGGAGGCGTGGCCGACCCCATAAAGTATATATATTCTAGATCAGCATCAACAGCCGAGTCGATATAGCAATGTCCGTCTGTCCGTCTGTGTGTCTGTCCGTCTGTCTGTCCGTCCGTATGAACACCTGGATCTTTTAAACTACAAAAGCTATAGGCACCAAATTCGTAATGAAAGTCCGTTATTAAGTCAGGCAGGTTAAGTTTATTTCAAATTTTTGCCACGCCCCTTACCGCCCCCGCAATGAGCAAAAAACCAGACACACCTCGAAAAAAAAAATGTAGTTCTAGGCCAATAACTCAGTAACTATGGCACTTAGGAACACCATTTCTGGTAAACAGGTTGCTAGAGACAGCCTTAATGCAATGCCATTAAAAATTTTGAGCTGCCACGCCCCCTTTTCTCATTAGAGTTAACCAAACGTTTACGCTTTAATGCCATGTTTAAGGCATTTATTCATATAGTAGGGTGTTGTAATTCAAAATAAGTATAGAGACATATAAAATCAAACTATTCTGAAAGAAGCATCGAAATACTACCTTTAACAAAAGAGCTACTGCGTTAGAAAGTTTGTTATTTAACTGCAATATGTTCGAACACATGTTCGAACGTTTTCGATGCTTGTGTGGCGACAGCGCTGCCGGCAGACGCTGGCCCCGCCGAATACACACATACATACATGCATACATATAATTTCAAACGAATGTGTGTTTGTATGAATAATATGTAAATGCTAATATTCGGAGAATTCTTGAAAGTGGCGCGTGGTGCAACTGATAGAGTTTGTCTGAGGTTGTAGGTTCTAATGCTGGCAATGCGAATTGTTAAATTATTTTTTAGACCCCGTACTCTAAAAAAGAGTATAGGGGTCTATTAGGTTTGTCAGAAGCGAAATGTGCGTAACAGGCAGAAGGAGGCGTGGCCGACCCCATAAAGTATATATATTCTAGATCAGCATTAACAGCCGAGTCGATATAGCAATGTCCGTCTGTGTGTCTGTCCGTCTGTCTGTCCGTCCGTCCGTCCGTATGAACACCTAGATCTTTTAAATTACAAGAGCTAGAGCCACCAAATTTGGAATGAAAGTCCGTCTATATTGCAGGCAGGTTAAGTTTATTTCAAATTTTTGCCACGCCCCCTACCGCCCCCGTAAATTGTAAATAACAGTTTTCATTGCACTACAACTTTGAAACTATGAAAGCTATCGTAACCAAATTTACACAGTAGGTGTATGGTACAACTATAACTATCCTCACCAAGTTTCATCAAGATCGGACAACTATAGCTTATAGCTCCCATAAGACAAATCGGTCAAAAACAAAAAATTTGTATGAAGACATGTAGTATTTGCTAAGTGATCGCAACAAAACTCACACAGAATGTGTACATAATTATTAAAAGTAACTTCACCAAATTTGGTCCAAATCGGACAACTACAACATGTGAAACAAATTTGTCAAAAATGTTAAAAATTGTAATTTATGTACGTGTTTGAAGAAAAGTGGTAAATCAATGTTTATCTACTTTAGCCGTGATGTGACATGCATTAGAGAAACATGAGGTCTGCGGTTCGAACCCCAGCACAGACAGGCATTTGTTTTCTTTTCCTATAACAAAACATTATTATATGTAAATGCAGATAATCAGCAGTACCTGCAAATTGAGGTGTGGTGCATATGGTAGAGTGGCGACATGTGAAAAGCCTGTGTCTGATTCCGAGGGTTCGATTGCAGCTTGCGCATAACTTTTTTTTACTTTTTTAGACCCCGTACTCTAAAAAAGAGTATAGGGGTCTATTAGGTTTGTCAGAAGCGAAATGTGCGTAACAGGCAGAAGGAGGCGTGGCCGACCCCATAAAGTATATATATTCTAGATCAGCATCAACAGCCGAGTCGATATAGCAATGTCCGTCTGTCCGTCTGTCCGTCTGTCCGTCTGTCTGTCTGTCCGTCCGTCCGTATGAACACCTGGATCTTTTAAACTACAAAAGCTAGAGACACCAAATTTGGAATGAAAGTCCGTTATTTTCGCGAGCAGATCAAGTTTATTTCAAATTGTTGCCACGCCCCTTACCGCCCCCGCAATGAGCAAAAACCAGACACACCCACACCTCGAAAAAAATTTACTTTTAGGCCAATAACTCAGTAACTATGGCACTTAGGAACACCATTTCTGGTAAACAGGTTGCTAGAGACATCCTTAATGCAATGCCATTAAAAATTTTGAGCTGCCACGCCCTCTTTTCTCCTGAGAGTTAACCAAACGTTTTCACTTTAATGCCATGTTTAAGGCATTTATTCATATAGTAGGGTGTTGTAATTCAACATAAGTATAGAGACATATAAAATCAAACTATTCTGAAAGGGGCATCATCATACTACTTTTAACAAAAGAGCTACTGCGTTACAAAGTTTGTTATTTAACTGCAATATCACTTACGCGCGAGAGCGAGACAGAAACATACAAACACATGTTCGAACGTTTTCGATGCTTGTGTGGCGACAGCGCTGCCGGCAGACGCTGGCCGCGCCGAATACACACATACATACATACATGCATACATATAATTTCAAACGAATGTGTGTTTGTATGAATAATATGTAAATGCTGATATTCGGAGAATTCTTGAGAATTGCGCGTGGTGCAACTGATAGAGGTTAATTTAATTGTTAATTCATTTTTTTAAATTTCAATTCTAAATGAACAAATAAAATTAAAAATTTTAAATTTCATTCGAAAATTTGAATTCAAATTGCGCACTACCATGGGAGTACGGGGTCTTTTACAGTCGGCTCGATCGACTGTAGCCTTTCTTACTTGTTAAATTTTAATTTAAACTATTATCTTTTTTAAATTTGTATTTTAAAATATGAATCAGTCTACTGCTTCTTCTTTTAAGTTTGTAAGTATTTTTGTATGCGCACTACAAGGAGTACGGGGTCTTTAACAGTCGGCACGTCGACTGTAGCCTTTCTTACTTGTTTTTTTTAATTTTAATTCTAAATGTACATATAAAATTTAAATTTTTAAATTTCATTCGAAAATTTAAGTTCAAAATGAGTACAATTGCCCACTACCATGGGAGTACGCGGTCTTTTACAGTCGGCTCGATCGACTGTAGCCTTTCTTACTTGTTTATTCTTGTTGTTGCTGTTGTCAGTCATTGGGGCAATATTAGTTACATTATTATTTTTATTATAATTTGCAGCCTTTTTCTCAACATAATAGGAGAAATCAGCAGTCGGGTCATATCCCTCCTCCATAGACATGCTCTCCCAGGAGTCAGCTTTCCAAAGGGAGTCGCCATCGTTGTCAGAATATTGTAAATCTGTCATAATATTGTCATATTGGTCAAATCTGTTGTTAGATTGTAAAGAGGGGGGCAAGTTGTTCTCTATATTATCCATGAATTTTGATAGCATTGCATCTGAGGATATGTGGCCGAAAGAGGATGGCTTTCGTTGACGCTCTCTTGGCGCCAAATTTTTGGAATTTGGCCCCATTTTTGGCGGCACATTTACAGTATTTGGCGGGATTTTTCGCGGTTTTTCGGGCGAGATTATGGGAGTCACAAGTTGTTGTTGTTGCTCCCATAATCTTTTTTCACTGAGTTCATTTTCGTAATTTGCACATTTAGTTTATTTTTCTTGCCCATTACAGTTACAGTTTTAGAGTCACTTGTAACGAATTATAAAAGAGTAGAGGGGTTTATTAGGTTTGTCAGAAGCGAAATGTGCGTAACAGGCAGAAGGAGACGTAGCCGACCCTATAAAGTATATAAATTCTTGATCAGCATCAACAGCCGAGTCGATATAGCAATGTCCGTCTGTGCGTCTGTCTGTCTGTCCGTCCGTCCGTTCGTATGAACACCTGGATCTTTTAAAATACAAAAGCTAGAGACACCAAATTTGGAATGAAAGTCCGTTATCTTCGTGAGCAGATCAAGTTTATTTCAAACTGTTGCCACGCCCCTTACCGCCCCCGCAATGAACAAAAAACCAGACACACCTCGAAAAAAAATATACTTTTAGCCAATAACTCAGTAACTATGGCACTTAGGAACACCATTTCTGGTAAGCAGGTTGCTAGAGACAGCCTTAATGCAATGCCATTAAAAATTTTTAGGTGTCACGCCCCTTTTCCCCAAATGAGCTAAAAAAGTTTACACTTTAATGCCGTTTTTAAGGCATTTATTCATATAGTAGAGTGTTGTAATTCAACATTCGTATAGAGACATATAAAATCAAACTTTTCTGAAAGTGGCATCAAAATACTACCTTTAACAAAAGAGCTACTGCGTTACAAAGTTTGTTATTTAACTGCAATATCACTTACGCGCGAGAGCGAGACAGAAACATACAAACACATGTTCGAACGTTCTCGCTTGTGTGGCGACAGCGCTGCCGGCAGACTCTGGCCGCGCCGAAAACACACATACATACATACATGCATACATCCGAATATGCATAGTATGCATTGCATACATATAATTTCAAACGAATGTGTGTTTGTATGAATAATATGTAAATGCTGATTTTCGGAGAATTCTTAAAAGTGGCGCGTGGTGCAACTGATAGAGTTGCGGCAATGCGAATTGTTAATTTTATTATACTCTCTGCAAGAGTATATTGGGTTTGTGCAAACGTATGTAACAGGCAGAAGGAGGCGTGGCAGACCCCATAAAGTATATATATTCTTGATCAGCATCACAAGCCGAGTCGATATAGCCATGTCCGTCTGTCCGTCTGTCTGTCTGTCTGTCTGTCTGTCTGTCTGTCTGTCTGTCTGTCTGTCTGTCTGTCTGTCTGTCCGTCCGTATGAACAAACAGATTTCAGAGATGGTAAGAGCTACAAGTTCGAGCTTGGTGTCAAACGATCAGAAATTTAGTCAGTCAATACAAGAATCTTTTTTTTTCGATGCCACGCCCCATTCGCCCACAAAAAGCAAAAAACTGGACACACCTCGGTAAAATTGGTGTTTTCGGCAAATATCTCAGTAATTATGGCACCTAGGATCACCAATTTATGTACGGAAGTTCCTAGCGACAGCATAATTGCATTTCCATTTAAAAATTTGGACTGCCACGCCCCCTTTTCCCACACTTGAAAAAACTTCAAATACCGTTTTTTGCGAACTTGTTCGTATCATACAGTATTGTTATCTGTAATTCGTGTGGAGACTAACTATATTAAACTATCCTGAAAGGCGCATTAAAAGCGGACTATAAACAAGAAAACTAGAACCGTTACAATATTGATAATTGAACGCAATATCAACCTATAGGTGCAAGCGAGATAGAAACACACAAGCACATGTTCGAACGTTTACGCTGCTTGTGTGGCGGCAGCGCTGCCCGCTGAAGCTGGCTGTGCCGAATACACACATACATGCACATATGCAGCATATATTGCCAAACGTACATATGTATGTGTATTCGCATGCAAACAAACAGATGTATGTTTGATTATGCTTAGATTGTTTTTGTTTCAACGTGTTTTAATGAAAGTGCTACACATTGTAATATCTGGATACCGATTTTAATAATTTAATCGGGAAAAGTGCAGAGAGTATTATATAGTCGGGCGTGCTCGACTGTACTTTTCTTTCTTGTTTTTTTTAGACCCCGTACTCTAAAAAAGAGTAGAGGGGTCTATTAGGTTTGTCAGAAGCGAAATGTGCGTAACAGGCAGAAGGAGGCGTGGCCGACCCCATAAAGTATATATATTCTAGATCAGCATCAACAGCCGAGTCGATATAGCAATGTCCGTCTGTCTGATGTCCGTCCGTCCGTCCGTATGAACACCTAGATCTTTTAAACTACAAGAGCTAGAGCCACCAAATTTGGAATGAAAGTCCGTCTATATTGCAGGCAGGTTAAGTTTATTTCAAATTTTTGCCACGCCCCCTACCGCCCCCGTAAATTGTAAATAACAGTTTTCATTGCACTACAACTTTGAAACTATGAAAGCTATCGTAACCAAATTTACACAGTAGGTGTATGGTACAACTATAACTATCCTCACCAAGTTTCATCAAGATCGGACAACTATAGCTTATAGCTCCCATAGGAGCTATTAAAAAAAAATTTGTATGAAGACATGTAGTATTTGCTAAGTGATCGCAACCAAACTCACACAGAATGTGTACATAATTATTAAAAGTAACTTCACCAAATTTGGTCCAAATCGGACAACTACAACATGTGAAACAAATTTGTCAAAAATGTTAAAAATTATAATTTATGTACGTGTTTGAAGAAAAGTGGTAAATCAATGTTTATCTACTTTAGCCGTCCTGATTGTCAACAGTGCTGTGACATGCATTAGAGAAAGATGAGGTCTGCGGTTCGAACCCCGGCACAGACAGCCTTTTTATACTCTCTGCAAGAGTATATTGGGTTTGTGGAAAAGTATGTAACAGGCAGAAGGAGGCGTGGCAGACCCCATAAAGTATATATATTCTTGATCAGCATCACAAGCCGAGTCGATATAGCCATGTCCGTCTGTCTGTCTGTCCGTATGAACAAACAGATTTCAGAGATGGTAAGAGCTACAAGTTCGAGCTTGGTGTCAAACGATCAGATATTTAGTCAGTCAATACAAGAATCTTTTTTTTTTTTTCGATGCCACGCCCCATTCGCCCACAATAAGCAAAAAACTGGACACACCTCGTGAAAAATTTGTGTTTTCGGCAAATATCTCAGTAACTATGGCACCTAGGATCACCAATTCTGGTTCGGATGTTCCTTGCGAGAGCATAGTTGCATTGCCATTTAAAATTTTGGACTGCCACGCCCACTTTTCCCACATTTGATAAAAAAGTCTGGAACCTTCAATGCCGGTTTTGGCGAACTTGTTCGTATCGTACAGTATTGTAATTATATAATTCGTGTGGAGACCTAACTATATTAAACTATACTGAAAGGCGCATTAAAATCGGACTATAAACAAGAAAACTAGAAGCGTTACAATATTGATAATTGAACGCAATATCAACCCATAGGTGCAAGCGAGATAGAAACACACAAGCACATGTTCGAACGTTTTCGCTGCCTGTGTGTGGGCAGCGCTGCCCGCGGTCGCTGGCTGCGCCGAATACACACATACATGCATGCATATTTGCATCATATACAAACATATGTGTATTCGAATACAAACAAACAGATGTGTGTTTGATTATGCTTAGATTATTTTTGTTTCAACGTGTTTTAATGCAAGTAATTCACATTGTAATATCTCGATACCGATTTTAATAATTTAATCGGGACAAATGCAGAGAGTATTATACGGTCGGGCGCGCTCGACTGTACTTTTCTTTCTAGTTTAAATTTCAATTCAAATTGAATACAAATGTGCACTACCATGGGAGTACGGGGTCTTTTACAGTCGGCTCGATCGACTGTAGCCTTTCTTACTTGTTTAATTTTAATTCTAAATGTACATATAAAATTTAAATTTTTAAATTTCATTCGAAAATTTGAGTTCAAAATGAGTACAATTGCACACTACCATGGGAGTACGGGGTCTTTTACAGTCGGCTCGATCGACTGTAACCTCGAAAAAAAAAATGTAGTTTCCGGCCAATAACTCAGTAACTATGGCACTTAGGAACACCATTTCTGGTAAACAGGTTGCTAGAGACAGCCTTAATGCAATGCCATTAAAAATTTTGAGCTGCCACGCTCCCTTTTCTCATTAGAGTTAACCAAACGTTTACGCTTTAATGCCATGTTTAAGGCATTTATTCATATAGTAGGGTGTTGTAATTCAACATAAGTATAGAGACATATAAAATCAAACTATTCTGAAAGAGGCATCAAAATACTACCTTTAACAAAATAGCTACTGCGTTAGAAAGTTTGTTATTTAACTGCAATATCACTTACGCGCGAGAGCGAGACAGAAACATACAAACATGTGTTCGAACGTTTTCGATGCTTGTGTGGCGACTGCGCTGCTGGCAGACGATGGCCCCGCCGAATACACACATACATACATGCATACATACATATAATTTCAAACGAATGTGTGTTTGTATGAATAATATGTAAATGCTAATATTCGGAGAATTCTTGAAATTGGCGCGTGGTGCAACTAATAGAGTTTGTCTGAGGTTGTAGGTTCTAATGCTGGCAATGCGAATTGTTAAATTATTTTTTTTAAATTTCAATTCAAATTGAATGCAAATGTGCACTACCATGGAGTACGGGGTCTTTTACAGTCGGCTCGACCGACTGTAGCCTTTCTTACTTGTGGCTTTTGCTTTTGTGCAGATAGCGGGATTACAGTTTGAAAATCCAATTTTCACAAATTGGACTTTGCACGCAGATTTCAAATTATTAAAATATTTTTAATAATTAATTGGTATTAATAAATTAAAATTTATTAATTTATTTTTCACTTTTTGAAGTTTTTTGTTGTTGGCGGCGTTAGTGTTTTAATTGAGTTGTTCACAGGAATTGAATTATTTCTCTTTTTGTTAAAATAATAACTCCGTATTTTTTTCGCATAATTTTATAAACTTTTATTTGCATATATATTTGTTTAATGTTAGGGCACACAATTCTATTTTTTTTTTCTCTCTCATCTCTGCCTCGCACTCGCGAGTGTGTCGGCTCCCGTATCGCGGGTGCCGTGTGTGTTGCTATGTATTCTCCAGCGTCCCCAAGAGAAACAGAAAACGAAATTTTTAATTTTCAACTTTGATCGGAGCGCTCTGAAAAAACACGTCCGCTCTCCTCAATGCTCTCGTGAACGCTTAATGCAGCGTTCGAATTTGCGTTTTTGAATTTCACTCCTGCCCGCCAAATACACTGCCAACTGTTAAGTTAACAGCGATCTGTGCGGGCAAGAGTGTTGTAAAGTTTCGATAGTTAGCGGAAGGCTAGTTATCGATTATTTTCTACAGTGCAAGTGTGTGTGCGTTTTGTCAATATCATTATTTTGTACATGTTTGCCCATTTGTGTCTAATAGTTTACTTAAAAACTAAGTCTGCCAATTATGTCGGAGCGAAGAGGCAATACACAATTCTAAAAACATTAACGACTGGAAACAGGTAGGATACAGGTAATTTTACAATATTGAAAAAAGTATGACATTAAGGACAAAAACATCAACAATTATACATAAAACATATAATTGGCTAATTGTCCATACTGTCATTCTGTGGTCACGAAATTTGTCTATTAAAATATTTGCAATAATATGTCAAGTGAATTAGAAAAGGTTTTCAAATTACTTATTCTTTTATTTTTAAAAAATTGTCAACAAACTGTCCGTGCGTCATTTGTGAGCAAAATCTAATTATTCATATAATTAATATCTAATAATAATTATCTTTCTTTCATTTTCTTTTCAGGTATGCGACTCAGATGGAATCTACATACGGATGTGCAGGTAAGTGGTGTAACATATAAAACCTACTGTGTGTCAGGAACTAATGTGCTTTTGTTTCATCTTTCTTGGCCTTGCGGTGGAGTCAATGCTGTTTTTTTTCTGCAAGTGCCGTAGTTGCTGCTGCTGTTGGTGTTGATGCTGCTTTGTGCACGCCTCATGGATTAGACTCATGTTGGTGATGAACTCCAGTTAGCAGTAGCGCCATACCCAATGCATCGGTGTGGAATCAGATAATGCCACTGCTTCCCACGCTCCTGTCTCCAATTGTCACGACGCTGTAGCAATTTTGCCGCTGTCGCCGCCGCCGCTGTCGCCGCCGCCGCTGGAGATGGCAGCCGTCTGTCATCAGTGTGACGTCCCACGCCGCAGTCATAAATTTGTTACTGTTTGGTCAAATAGTTTTGTTATGGCCAGATTCCACAGGATGCGGATATCTGGACATCCAATGGTTGGTGCAGCATCTGGAAGGATGCTACTTATTGGCTGCACCATTCACACCACCAGAGTTGCCACCGTATGAAGATGGCAGCCATCTGCCAGTGGAGTGCTGTCCCAAGCCGCTGTCAAATTTTTGGCCCAAAGAAAGGGTATGGCCAGATTCCACAAGATGCGGACTTCTGGACATTGGATGTGTGGAACACCTTCTCCAAGGATGCCCCTAAGTAGCCAGAGCAATCCGCCTGCCAGAGTTGCCACCATGGGTGTATGGCAGCCCATTGTCAACGGAGTTTCTCCCACGCCGCAGTCGCATTAATTTACCCAGAGATTGGGTATGGGCAGATTATTCAGGATGTACGCATCTGGTCAACCATTGGTAGCGGACGCTTCTCAATGGTTGCCACCACTTGTATGGCCAAGATTTGTTATCATAGTTGCCGCCCTTTATTGTTATTATGTACACATCAATATGTCAATTGTTTGTCATATTGATGTGTGACATGTGTGAGGTGTGAGGTGTGAGGCCCATGGGGGCGCCACCACGCCCACTCACCACCCTTGAGGGGGCGAAGAGAGGGCGTGAGGCGTCGCCAGGGGTGCCGATATTTTTATTTTGTTTTCGAAGGTCACTTGCGTGCCTGTGAATAAACAAAATATTATTTGCAAGAATAATCATAGATTTATTTCTTAGTTTTTCGTTGCAGTTCCCGCCAAGCCTACTGGCTGCCATGAGAATGGCATTTTATGTAACCAGAAAGAATGACTAGACATTGTGGATGGAGGGACGCTGCAAGAGGAGATTCATCATCGCCATAGAAGCTGCTCCACATGATGTGTGGCAGCTTCATGGCCATATTCTTGGATTTTTTTTCCCTGCTGGATTTGCTGCTGCTGCTGCCGCTGTGTCTACGCCCTATTGACGCCTCTATGGTCATCTTGCTTGGGAGGAGCCGTAGTCGTAGTTGTCTGCTGTTGTTGTTGTGCATGTGTTGCACATACACAACACAAATGCCTTGGAATGACTGTGGATCTTATTTGTAAGTTGTTGCTTTATTTTTTATATGCCTTATATTTCTTTGATTATTAATATATTTTTATTTGCTTTTATTACATGCCTTGTTGGAGTATTTGCTGCTGCTCGTCGGTTTGCTGTTATGCTTGTTAGACTATGCTTGCTGCTGCTTCTTGGGCAGCATACAAGGACTCACTCCAAATGCCTTTTGTCTGGAATATGCCGTTGGATGTTGTTGCCGCTACTAAGACGGTGTTTGTGCTGCTGTTAATGCTGATGCTTCTGTAATTGCTGATGTTGCTGTAGCATAGTATTTAGCCGATGCTGCTCTATATGCTGCTAATTGGATGCTGTTGTTGCTGCGATGGCAGCCCAGATCTCAGTGGATCAGCTAGTTGCAGTTACATGATTGCAATTTTTCATCGAAGCTGGTGTTCTGAGTAACAGTGCTGATTTTAAATACGAATACGTTGTTACATTAAAAAGGCCATTAACGTTAAATATATTGTTTTATACTGGGACAGTCGAATTTGTTATTATTTGTGTCATTGTAGTTGATGATGGATACATTGGATCATATGTAAGAGCATCACTAGTTCCGAAAGTGCTGCTAGTGGCATTCTTTTTAGTGGCATATTCCATAATTTAATTTTCTTGTAAAGTATTTGGGTAAGTATGATTAATATAATTTGTATTATTAGCTGCTGCTGCTGAAAACTGAGAGCATGTCAAGGGCATGTGGATCAGAAATGGCATAATTTATATTATTTATATTTGTTTAGAGTAATTATTGATTGTGTCATTCATTGTAGATGTATTTAGGGTTGGATGCTGACTCAGCAGATACGTCGTTTTGATTTGAATTTGCTATCAAAACATTGGCTATTATATGTGGACGCTCTTTTTGTACTGGCTGCTGTGCTGGCTGCTGTTTTTGGGTGTCAACCATATTTGCCGGATTGTGAGCTCCAACTAGGACCAATAGGGCCTTCGTCAGTGTGTCCATTTTGTCAATCATGTTCGTCATGCTCTCTGTGCTTTGTTTGAGCATATTGACCATTTCAGCGTTTGCATGCCGCTGTTGTTGTTGCTCCATGGACATCTTTTCTGGATTTGCTTTCTGTTGTTGTTGCTTCTCGCGAAGCCTTCTCTGGAACGCATTCAAGTGGTTGCTTGCTGGTCCAGATATGGTCTTTGCAGGAGTCCTATTGGCGTTGTCAGGTTTGGCATCATATCTTTAAATTGGCATCTTTGCAGACTTGTTTTTATTGTTGGTGTTTTTTGTCATTAATGGCGTCATTTTATTTGTTTTTGCAGGCGTTTGTAGCTTTTGTTGTCGTGGGTGCTGCTGTATTGGCTTGATGCTGTTATTATTCATTTCTTTTAATGGCATTCTCTTTGTCAACTGTTTTGTGCTTTTTGAATTGGTGTTGCTGGCCATTTTAGACTGCAATTCTTTAAATACCGGGCAACCTTTATAACTGGTAATGTGTTGGCCAAGGCAGTTAGCACACTTTGCGGGTGTGTTTCTTGCTTTGGTGCACTCCGTACTTGGATGCGCTCCTGCGCATTTGGAACAAACGTATTGGCGTCGACAGTATTAGACCCCGTACTCTAAAAAAGAGTAGAGGGGTCTATTAGGTTTGTCAGAAGCGAAATGTGCGTAACAGGCAGAAGGAGGCGTGGCCGACCCCATAAAGTATATATATTCTTGATTAGCATCAACAGCCGAGTCGATATAGCAATGTCCGTCTGTCCGTCTGTCCGTCTGTCCGTCTGTCCGTCTGTCTGTCCGTCCGTATGAACACCTGGATCTTTTAAACTACAAAAGCTAGAGCCACCAAATTTATAATGAAAGTCCGTTATTAACCCAGGCAGGTTAAGTTTATTTCAAATTTTTGCCACGCCCCTTACCGCCCCCGCAATGAGCAAAAAACCAGACACACCTCGAAAAAAATTTAGTTTTAGGCTAATAACTCAGTAACTATGGCACTTAGGAACACCATTTCTGGTAAACAGGTTGCTAGAGACATCCTTAATGCAATGCCATTAAAAATTTTGAGCTGCCACGCCCCCTTTTCTCCTGAGGGTTAACCAAACGTTTTCACTTTAATGCCATGTTTAAGGCATTTATTCATATAGTAGGGTGTTGTAATTCAACATAAGTATAGAGACATATAAAATCAAACTATTCTGAAAGGGGCATCATCATACTACTTTTAACAAAAGAGCTACTGCGTTACAAAGTTTGTTATTTAACTGCAATATCACTTACGCGCGAGAGCGAGACAGAAACATACAAACACATGTTCGAACGTTTTCGATGCTTGTGTGGCGACAGCGCTGCCGGCAGACGCTGTGGCGACAGCGCTGCCGGCAGACGCTGGCCGCGCCGAATACACACATGCATACATACATGCATACATATAATTTCAAACGAATGTGTGTTTGTATGAATAATATGTAAATGCTGATATTCGGAGAATTCTTGAAAGTGGCGCGTGATGCACTTGTAGGTAGAGAATGTCTGAGGTTGTGGTGTCTGAAGCTGGCAAGCGAATTGTTAAATTATTTTTTTTAATTTACCTGAAATTGAAACAAACACTATGAGAAGGTATGGGTTTTATAGTCGGCCGGTCGACGTAGCCTCTTACTTTTCATATCCACTTTGAGGTCTCGTTTTGATTTTAACCATCCTTCTTGCTTCTGATTCAGGCTTGAGTCACGAACCTTGACGATTGCGAAAAAGTCCCGCGCCTCGCCCACGGAGAAATGTGAACACAGAAATGCACTGTTTGTAACTCTCGATGTTTAAGGCCAGCTCGTATATAAAGTATTATTGCTGCCTCGCTTATACCAAATCGATTTCCTAAAGCTGTCATTCGGAAGCAATATTCCCTTATGGTTTCTTTCGGAGTCGATCCAAATTCATCGCGTAAAGCATCAGAAAAATCCTTCCACGTTGTGTGCAGAACAGGTGAGGCATCAAGCCACATTTTCGCAGCACCTTTAAGACAGGTATTGATGGCGATCAACAAATACTTATCTTCCCATTGGTAAGCTGCAATAACTTTATTGACTCGATCAATAAATTGGTCCACATTGATCCCTTCAGCGTTTGTTGGATCGAATTCTGGCAATGTTCCGGCTATTTCTTTCACAGACACTTGGCATGTGCCGATGTTTGAGTTTGATGACGGGTTGGGGGACGGAAACGTTTCACGTTCACTCTCGCTTTCGTTTCTGACATTCGACTGAGCGGTCCTATTGGATACGTTTTGTGCTTCTAATACCTGCATTAACAACCCACGTAGTTGGTTAACACTTTCTTTAAGATCAGCCAATTCCGTTGTTTGATCTTCGTTGAGCGGCATTTCGATATATTCGGATTCCTCGTGTTCGATAAGGCGTTGCATCAACTGACTTCGTGACCCAGTTGTAGATAATTGTCGTTGGCGAAAAAGGTACTTTAACTCGTCTACCTTCAGATCACCTATCCTTCGTAATTCGTTGATCATTGCGTATTCTCGAATTGCGTTGATTGAATGGATATAAGATAAACGTTTTATATATCCAGCAAGCGCATTTTATTTCATCATCTTCAATTTTTCAAGCTCCTCCATTCCTTACGTTCGTTCTCTTGTACATTTTTTTCGGCGAGTATCTCTTGACGTCCGGAAGACAGGGACGGATATAGCGTTCCACGAATTTCACAACTTTGGCAAATTGTCTGCTGCATGTCTAAATTTCAATTGTCGGCGAATTAATGTTTTTATCTATTATTTATTCCACTTCTGAACTGTAAGAGATGCCCGAGTTAGAAGGCATGTAGGCGTTTAATAACTACATTAATTATTTATTCAATAGACAAAATTAAAAGAAAATAAGGAAACTTGACGATCGGTGTACGTGCGTATTCACTGCCATTGCTCAACATCATTCGTTCCGCTTCGTTCATCTGATTCATCGTTCATCTCATTCATCTGAACAAGTTCTGGTCTGTAGACTTGCCAGTGTGACATAGTGACATATGTAGATACATACGTACATAACCCAATACACCACATACACCACATACACCATACACCACACTTATTATTTATGTTAAAGATTTCTTTCGCACAAAAAACTAATGTAAACACTATCAAAAAATCAAATGGTGACAATAACAATTCTGGCTTCCCACGAATGCATTAAATATCATAAACAATTCGCCAGAATCGTTATTCCCATCATTGGGGTTAAAACTGCTGACGTTAAACAAATCCTAGCCGAACTCTCTCAATCTCTTCAAGATCGAGATCTTTCTCTATTTACATAAGAGCTAAAAGCTCAATGAGTCCAAAGTCCAATTAATGAAAGCTCAAAACCGAGATTTGCTTAACGTCACCAGAACATAGGATAAGTAGTCTAGTTTTGTACTCCGTAGTTTCGAGTTTATTGAATAAAGTTTTATATTTTTTTGATAAGCTAAGTGTCGAAACATCTTATTGGCGCAGCCGGTAGGATATTGATAATAAATATCCTGGTAATAAGTAATCGTCCCTTTTTTCAATCCATTGAAAAGAAATCCTTGTACCAACAAGGAATTTCTAGGATTCGGGCACGAGAATTTTCCGCGGCAAGGAAACGGTTAAAACATTACAATTTTGGAAAAAATATTATCTTGATATCCAAAGAACCTAAGCGTGTGTGACTCAAACCCCAATTATCAGTCGTGGCCCATATTTAAATGTGCGACCGCCACCAAAGATAATTGCTATTAAAAGAAAAACCGCGCAAAACACCAAACAGTGTTCAACCAAAAAATAGATCCTCTGGACTATTTGAACAACTGTAAATAAAGAGCTTATTTCTGGGCTTTACACATCAATTTATTGATCCCTGTAAACATAAGTCTCTTATAATTCAACAAAAGTGACAATTATAACAAAAAGTGACAATTAAAATAAAAACCTGAAGTGACAATTGCCAACAAAATAAATAAAATCTACAACAACACCATGGCAACCAACCCACCAATGGAACTATCGGAAATACATCTAAAACAAGCACTTGGACAAATTCGACAAGTGCCAGTATTCGACGGAAAAACCGTGGAACTAACTTCCATGGCGAAGCCTTGAATTTCAAAGGGAGTTTTATGAAATTTTATTGTTGAGGGCGCGCCCAATGAAATGAAAAATCTTTTAAAATTCTAAAAACCTTGTTAATTGAACGTACAAACAATAAATGGTATTGTTCAATTAAAGAATTGTGTATCTTTTGACCTCTAGTAAACTATGTGCCCTACCCATCAAATATTCTACTTACACAACTTTTCTGATAAATACGATATCTTACTAGGTGAGAATATCTAGAATCCTGTGAAGCAAAAATTGACTATAAACAAAAAACAG
>JAECWX010000255.1:0-51633 GCA_018151165.1 Drosophila arawakana
TCTCATGTCCTCCTTGCTTTTACAGTTTAGGGCAATGTGTCCGAACTCTAGGCATCTGTAGCACCGTTGTGGTTGGATAACGGGTCTAATCCTACATATCACCCACCCAATGCGGATTTTGCCTTTCTGGGCCAACGCTTGGGCGCTCGCTGTGGGTAGAGATAGAATAGCTCTCTGTAGGCCGTCTCTCGTCGCCCTGAGTGAAATAACTGCCTCGCTTGTGAAGGAGTTTCCACCCGTTGCTGTGTTGACGGCTGAGATGATGTCCTCTTTGGTGGTTATCTCGTCGAGGTCCCGAATTTCGACCCTCTGCTGCTCGGTGAGAGCTTTCACAATGGCGTTTGAGCCAAGGGCATTGCTCACAGTTTTTTGTAGCTCTGAGGTGCTACGTGTGGGACGCTTAATAAGGCGTAGCAGCAAGTCACCGTTTGCAGCTTTGCGGATGCCCTGGATTTCGCTACAAATGTCCTTGAGCGACTCATTTTCTTTGACCGACTTCAGGAGGTCTGCGTACGTGCAGCCGGGATTGCCTGTCACTCTGATGGCGTCGCTCTTTGCTTTAGGTCTTCTTCCGCGTATGCGGGCTTCTGGACCATTAGAAGGGGCGACCCGAAGGGCCTCCGTCTCGGGGTTAGGCTGGCTGGCATGTACGTCGACATTCTCTGGCCTCCTCGATCTGATCTTCTTTGGCGGTGTAGCTCTCTGCTCTACTGTAGCCTCTCTGGGCCTTTTAGGTGTGACGTGGGTCAATGTCTGGCTGTTGGGAATCCGTCTGGTGGCGCTTTCCTTTAGCGGAGACGTCTGCGTTGCAGCTGCTCTCGATGTGCGACCGTCAAGATCCGTCTGGGTCTCCATGCAGCAGTACTCGCCCCGGGTCATACTCCGGGCGGCCTCGTTTAGCTGCACTAGTTGCACCACCATGTGCCTGATGAGCTGGTTGATGTGCCGCTGTCCCATACACATGACGGATAAGTCGTGTAGTACATCGCTGATTTTTTCGTGAACTTCAGCGAGATTCGCTGGTTCACTTTCCGTATCCTCAGGGCTCGCAACACTATGCGTTGGTTGTTCCAGTGCCGTGGCCAGCACCGGCGAGTGGGCCGTGGTGCTGCTTTTGGCAAAGGGGTCTCTGACCTCCATGGTTACCTATATTGGAGCCCAAAGGCGCTTCTCGTATAATCAGGGTCGACGCAAACTTGAAATTTGAGCTCAAAATTAAAATTTAAAACTAGGGGTAAGTTAAAATTTTAAATTGAGGCCAGGTCAAGTTTGAATTTAAATTTAAAAATAACGGCGGGATTTACGCGCCAGCTGGGACGCTGACAGAAGCTGGTCGCTATGGCTCGATCAGGTTTGTATCCAGGTTTAAGCCACAGCTGATCAAAACATGCGATATTGCCCAACACTGGAGGGTGACAGGTGGAGAATTTTCGCTCGCAGTGAATTGCAACTCGAAAAAGTGCAAGTAAGCTGGAAACGAGGATGGATAGATGGAAAGAGGCGCCCACAATAGCAAGCCCCCTCCCCCCCTCGTCTAGTGTTATCCAGTACCTCTGTGATCAGCTCCTTCGGGAAAAAGTGCGCAGAACTCCAACGACGGCGGCCTGTGGGCGGCCGGACTTGTGTGGTAAGTAGGGCGCAGCCTGTAGTACACTTTACTGCCAACTATACGTTTTGCAGGACGGTACTTGGATAGAAACTGGTTCCTTGCAGGACGGAAAAAAAACGCGTCTACACGAAAACACAGTCAACTCGCTACTCTGCTACAAACAGTGTGCTACAAACAATTTGCTGCAAACAAATTTTCTACAAACAATTTGCTCCAAACAATTTGCTGCAAGCAAATTGCTACAAACCATTTGCTGCAAACAAAATTGCTGCACACAATTTGCTACAAACAGTTTGCTACAAACAGTTTGCTACAAACAGTTTGCTACAAACAGTTTGCTACAAACAATTTGCTGCAAACAATTTGCTGCAAACAATTTGCTGCAAACAAATTTGCTGCAAACAAATTTGCTGCATACAATTTGCTGCATACAAATTAGCTGCAAACAATTTGCTACAAACAATTTGCTACAAACAATTTGCTGCAAACAATTTGCTACAAACAATTTGCTGCAAACAAATTTTCTACAAACAAATTTGCTACAAACAATTTGGTGCAAACAATTTTGCTGCAAACAATTTGCAAATCAGATTCGAAGATTTTGTTCGGTCAAATCACACAAAAATATTCTTCAGCAAACAATTTGAAGCAATCGATTGCAAACAATTTCCTACAAACAATTTGCTACAAACAATTTGCTACAAACAGTTTGCTACAAACAATGTGCTACAAACAATTTCCTACAAACAAATTTTCTGCAAACAATTTGCTGCAAACAAATTTGCTCCAAACAATTTGCTGCAAACAATTTGCTACAAACCATTTGCTGCAAACAAAATTGCTGCAAACAATTTGCTACAAACAATTTGCTACAAACAATTTGCTACAAACAGTTTGCTACAAACAATGTGCTACAAACAATTTCCTACAAACAAATTTTCTGCAAACAATTTGCTGCAAACAAATTTGCTCCAAACAATTTGCTGCAAACAAATTTGCTACAAACCATTTGCTGCAAACAAAATTGCTGCAAACAATTTGCTGCAAACAATTTGCTACAAACCATTTGCTGCAAACAAAATTGCTGGACACAATTTGCTACAAACAGTTTGCTACAAACAGTTTGCTACAAACAGTGTGCTACAAACAATTTGCTGCTAACAATTTGCTACAAACAATTTGCTGCAAACAATTTGCTACAAACAATTTGCTACAAACAATTTTCTGCAAACAAATTTGCTGCAAACAATTTGCTGCAAACAATTTGCTACAAACAGTTTGCTACAAACAATTTGCTACAAACAATTTCCTACAAACAATTTGCTGCAAACAATTTGCTACAAACAGTTTGCTACAAACAATTTGCTACAAACAATTTGCTGCAAACAAATTTGCTGCAAACAAATTTGCTGCAAACAATTTGCTACAAACAGTTTGCTACAAACAATGTGCTACAAACAATTTGCTGCAAACAAATTTTCTACAAACATCTAGGTGCAAGGAATTTTGCTGCAAACAATTTGCTACAAAAATTTCCCACAAACAAATTTGCTGCAAACAATTTGCTACAAACAATTTGCTACAAACAATTTCCTACAAACAAATTTGCTGCAAACAAATTTGCTGCAAACAATTTGCTACAAACAATTTGCTCCAAACAATTTGCTGCAAGCAAATTGCTACAAACCATTTGCTGCAAACAAAATTGCTGCACACAATTTGCTGCAAACAATTTGCTACAAACAGTTTGCTACAAACAATGTGCTACAATTAATTTCCTACAAACAAATTTTCTGCAAACAATTTGCTACAAACAGTTTGCTACAAACAATTTGCTACAAACAATTTGCTACAAACAATTTGCTACAAACAATTTGCTACAAACAGTTTGCTACAAACAATTTGCTACAAACAATTTGCTGCAAACAAATTTTCTACAAACAATTTGCTGCAAGGAATTTTGCTGCAAACAATTTGCTACAAACAATTTCCTACAACCAAATTTGCTGCAAACAATTTGCTGCAAACAATTTGCTACAAACAATTTCCTACAAACAAATTTGCTGCAAACAAATTTGCTGCAAACAATTTGCTACAAACAAGTTTGCTACAAACAATTTGCTACAAACAATTTCCTACAAACAATTTGCTGCAAACAATTTGCTACAAACAGTTTGCTACAAACAATTTGCTACAAACAATTTGCTGCAAACAAATTTGCTGCAAACAATTTGCTGCAAACAAATTTGCTACAAACAATTTGCTGCAAACAAATTGCTACAAACCATTTGCTGCAAACAAATTTGCTGCAAACAATTTGCTACAAACAATTTGCTACAAACAATTTGCTGCAAACAATTTGCTGCAAACAATTTGCTACAAACAATTTGCTACAAACAGTTTGCTACAAACAGTTTGCTACAAACAATTTGCTGCAAACAATTTGCTACAAACAATTTGCTGCAAACAATTTGCTACAAACAGTTTGCTACAAACAATGTGCTACAAACAATTTGCTGCAAACAAATTTGCTGCAAACAATTTGCTGCAAACAATTTGCTACAAACAATTTGCTGCAAACAAATTTGCTGCAAACAATTTGCTACAAACAATTTGCTGCAAACAAAATTGCTGCAAACAATTTGCTACAAACAATTTGCTACAAACAATTTGCTGCAAACAAAATTGCTGCAAACAATTTGCTACAAACAGTTTGCTACAAACAGTTTGCTACAAACAGTTTGCTACAAACAATTTGCTGCAAACAATTTGCTACAAACAATTTGCTGCAAACAATTTGCTACAAACAGTTTGCTACAAACAATTTGCTGCAAACAATTTGCTGCAAACAATTTGCTACAAACAATTTGCTACAAACAATTTGCTGCAAACAAATTTTCTGCAAACAATTTGCTGCAAACATCCTTGCTGCAAACAATTTGCTGCAAACAAATTTGCTACAAACAATTTGCTGCAAGCAAACAATTTGCTACAAACAATTTGCTGCAAACAAATTTGCTGCAAACAATTTGCTACAAACAGTTTGCTACAAACAGTTTGCTACAAACAATTTGCTGCAAACAAATTTGCTGCAAACAATTTGCTGCAAACAATTTGCTGCAAACAGTTTGCTACAAACAATTTGCTGCAAACAATTTGCTACAAACAATTTGCTACAAACAATTTGCTACAAACAATTTGCTGCAAACAAATTTGCTGCAAACAATTTGCTGCAAACAATTTGCTACAAACAATTTGCTTCAAACAAATTTGCTGCAAACAATTTGCTGCAAACAAATTTGCTGCAAACAATTTGCTACAAACAATTTGCTACAAACAATTTGCTGCAAACAATTTGCTACAAACAGTTTGCTACAAACAATTTGCTACAATTAATTTCCTACAAACAAATTTTCTGCAATCAATTTGCTACAAAAAGTTTGCTATAAACAATGTGCTACAAACAATTTGCAGCAAACAAATTTGCTGCAAACAATTTGCTACAAAAGTTTGCTACAAACAATGTGCTACAAACAATTTGCTGCAAACAAATTTTCTACAAACACTAGTGCAAGAATTTTGCTGCAAACAATATGCTACAAACAATTTCCTACAAACAAATTTGCTGCAAACAATTTGCTACAAACAATTTGCTACAAACAATTTCCTACAAACAAATTTGCTGCAAACAAATTTGCTGCAAACAATTTGCTACAAAAAGTTTGCTACAAACAATTTGCTACAAACAATTTCCTGCAAACAAATTTGCTGCAAACAATTTGCTACAAACAGTTTGCTACAAACAATTTGCTACAAACAATTTGCTGCAAACAAATTTGCTGCAAACAATTTGCTGTAAACAATTTGCTACAAAAAGTTTGCTATAAACAATGTGCTACAAACAATTTGCAGCAAACAAATTTGCTGCAAACAATTTGCTGCAAACAATTTGCTACAAACAATTTGCTACAAACAATTTGCTACAAACAATTTTCTGCAAACAATTTGCTACAAACAATTTGCTACAAACAATTTGCTACAAACAAATTTGCTGCAAACAATTTGCTGCAAACAATTTGCTGCAAACAAATTTGCTGCAAACAATTTGCTGCAAACAATTTGCTACAAACCATTTGCTGCAAACAAAATTGCTGCAAACAATTTGCTACAAACAGTTTGCTACAAACAGTGTGCTACAAACAATTTGCTGCAAACAATTTGCTGCAAACAATTTGCTGCAAACAATTTGCTACAAACAGTTTGCTACAAACAATTTGCTACAAACAATTTCCTACAAACAAATTTGCTGCAAACAATTTGCTACAAACAATTTGCTGCAAACAAATTTGCTGCAAACAATTTGCTACAAACAATTTGCTACAAACAATTTGCTGCAAACAATTTGCTACAAACAGTTTGCTTCAAACAAATTTGCTGCAAACAATTTGCTGCAAACAAATTTGCTGCAAACAATTTGCTACAAACAATTTGCTACAAACAATTTGCTGCAAACAATTTGCTACAAACAGTTTGCTACAAACAATTTGCTACAAACAATTTCCTACAAACAAATTTTCTGCAAACAATTTGCTACAAAAAGTTTGCTACAAACAATGTGCTACAAACAATTTGCTGCAAACAAATTTGCTGCAAACAATTTGCTGCAAACAATTTGCTACAAAAAATTTCCTACAAACAAATTTGCTGCAAACAAATTTGCTGCAAACAATTTTGCTGCAAACAATTTGCTGCAAACAATTTGCTGCAAACAATTTGCTACAAACAGTTTGCTACAAACAATTTGCTACAAACAATTTGCTGCAAACAAATTTGCTGCAAACAATTTGCTGCAAACAATTTGCTACAAAAAGTTTGCTACAAACAATGTGCTACAAACAATTTGCTGCAAACAAATTTGCTGCAAACAATTTGCTGCAAACAATTTGCTACAAACAATGTGCTACAAACAATTTGCTGCAAACAAATTTGCTGCAAACAATTTGCTGTAAACAATTTGCCACAAAAAGTTTGCTATAAACAATGTGCTGCAAACAATTTGCTACAAACAATTTGCTACAAACAATTTCCTACAAACAAATTTGCTGCAAACAAATTTGCTGCAAACAATTTGCTACAAACAATTTGCTACAAACAATTTGCTACAAACAATTTCCTACAAACAATTTGCTACAAACAATTTGCTACAAACAATTTCCTACAAACAAATTTGCTGCAAACAATTTGCTACAAACAGTTTGCTACAAACAATTTGCTACAAACAAATTTGCTGCAAACAAATTTGCTGCAAACAATTTGCTACAAAACCATTTTCTGAAAAAAAAATTGCTGCAAACAATTTGCTGCAAACAATTTGCTACAAACAATTTGCTGCAAACAAATTTGCTGCAAACAATTTGCTACAAACAATTTGCTACAAACAATTTGCTGCAAACAATTTGCTACAAACAGTTTGCTACAAACAATGTGCTACAAACAATTTCCTACAAACAAATTTTCTGCAAACAATTTGCTACAAACAGTTTGCTACAAACAATTTGCTACAAACAATTTGCTACAAACAATTTCCTACAAACAAATTTGCTGCAAACAATTTGCTACAAACAATTTGCTACAAACAATTTGCTACAAACAATTTCCTACAAACAAATTTTCTGCAAACAATTTGCTACAAACAGTTTGCTACAAACAATGTGCTACAAACAATTTGCTGCAAACAAATTTGCTCCAAACAATTTTCTGCAAACAATATGCTACAAACAATTTCCTACAAACAAATTTGCTGCAAACAAATTTGCTGCAAACAATTTTACAAAAAGTTTGCTACAAACAATTTGCTACAAACAAATTGCTGCAAACAAATTTGCTGCAAACAATTTGCTACAAACAATTTGCTACAAAAAAATTTCCTACAAACAAATTTGCTGCAAACAAATTTGCTGCAAACAATTTGCTACAAACAATTTGCTACAAACAATTTGCTACAAACAATTTGCAGCAAACAAATTTGCTGCAAACAATTTGCTACAAACAATTTGCTACAAACAATTTCCTACAAACAAATTTGCTGCAAACAAATTTGCTGCAAACAATTTGCTACAAACAATTTGCTACAAACAAATTTGCGGCAAACAAATTGCTGCAAACAATTTGCTACAAACAATTTGCTGCAAACAATTTGCTACAAACAGTTTGCTACAAACAACAATTGCTGCAAACAATTTGCTGCAAACAAATTTGCTGCAAACAATTTGCTGCAAACAATTTGCTACAAACAGTTTGTTATAAACAATGTGCTACAAACAATTTGCTGCAAACAAATTTGCTGCAAACAATTTGCTACAAACAATTTGCTACAAACAATTTGCTGCAAACAAATTTGCTGCAAACAATTTGCTACAAACAATTTCCTACAAACAAAATTGCTGCAAACAGAATTGCCGCAAACAATTTGCTACAAACAGTTTGCTATAAACAATGTGCTACAAACAATTTGCTGCAAATAAATTTGCTGCAAACAATTTGCTACAAACAATTTGCAACAAACAATTTCCTACAAACAAATTTGCTGCAAACAAAATTTGCTGCAAACAATTTGCTACAAACAGTTTGTTACAAACAATGTGCTACAAACAATTTGCTGCAAACAAATTTTCTACAAATAAATTGCTACAAACATCTAGGTGCAAACAATTTGCTGCAAACAAATTTGCTGCAAACAATTTGCTACAAACAATTTGCTGCAAACAATTTGCTGCAAACAATTTGCTGCAAACAATTTGCTGCAAACAATTTGCTGCAAACAATTTGCTGCAAGCAATTTGCTACAAACCATTTGCTGCAAACAAATTTGCTGCAAACAATTTGCTGCAAACAATTTGCTACAAACAATTTGCTACAAACAATTTCCTACAAACAAATTTGCTGCAAACAATTTGCTACAAACAATTTGCTGCAAACAATTTGCTGCAAGCAATTTGCTACAAACCATTTGCTGCAAACAAAATTGCTGCAAACAATTTGCTACAAACAGTTTGCTACAAACAATTTGCTACAAACAATTTGCTGCAAACAAATTTGCTGCAAACAAATTTGCTGCAAACAATTTGCTACAAACAATTTGCTACAAACAATTTGCTACAAACAATTTGCTGCAAACAAATTTGCTGCAAACAATTTGCTGCAAACAAATTTGCTGCAAAACCATTTGCTGCAAACAAATTTGCTGCAAACAATTTGCTGCAAACAAATTTGCTGCAAACAATTTGCTGCAAACAAATTTGCTGCAAACAATTTGCTGCAAACAAATTTGCTGCAAACAATTTGCTGCAAGCAATTTGCTACAAACCATTTGCTGCAAACAAAATTGCTGCAAACAATTTGATGCAAACAAAATTCCTGCAAACAATTTGCTGCAAACAAATTTGCTGCAAACAATTTGCTGCAAACAATTTGCTGCAAACAAATAAGCTGCAAACAATTTGCTACAAACAATTTGGTGCAAACAAATTTGCTGCAATCAATTTGCTGCATACTAATTTGCTGCAAACGAATTTGCTGCAAACAATTTGCTACAAACAAATTTGCTGCAAACAAATTTGCTACAAACAATTTGCTGCAAACAATTTGCTGCAAACAATTTGCTACAAACAATGTGCTACAAACAATTTCCCACAAACAAATTTGCTGCAAACAATTTGCTACAAACAATTTGCTGCAAACAAATTTGCTGCAAACAATTTGCTGCAAACAAATTTGCTGCAAACAATTTGCTGCAAACAAAATTGCTGCAAACAATTTGCTACAAACAGTTTGCTACAAACAATGTTCTACAAACAATTTGCTGCAAACAAATTTGCTGCAAACAATTTGCTGCAAACAAATTTGCTCCAAACAATTTGCTGCAAGCAAATTGCTACAAACCATTTGCTGCAAAAAAATTTGCTACAAACAATTTGCTACAAACAATTTGCTGCAAACAAATTTGCTGCAAACAATTTGCTGCAAACAAATTTTCTGCAAACAATTTGCTGCAAACAATTTGCTGCAAACAATTTGCTACAAACAATTTGCTACAAACCATTTGCTGCAAACAAAATTGCTGCAAACAATTTGCTGCAAACAAAATTCCTGCAAACAATTTGCTACAAACAGTTTGCTACAAACAATGTGCTACAAACAATTTTCTGCAAACAATTTTGCTGCAAACAATTTGCTGCAAACAATTTGCTACAAACAATTTGCTGCAAACAATTTGCTGCAAACAATTTGCTGCAAACAATTTGCTACAAACAATTTGCTGCAAACAAAATTGCTGCAAACAATTTGCTGCAAACAAAATTGCTGCAAACAATTTGCTGCAAACAAATTTGCTGCAAACAATTTGCTGCAAACAATTTGCTGCAAACAATTTGCTACAAACAATTTGCTACAAACAATTTACTGCAAACAAATTTGCTGCAAACAATTTTGCTACAAACAATTTGCTGCAAGCAAATTGCTACAAACCATTTGCTGCAAAACATTTGCTACAAACAATTTGCTACAAACAATTTGCTGCAAACAAATTTGCTGCAAACAATTTGCTACAAACAATTTGCTACAAACAATTTCCTACAAACAAAATTGCGGCAAACAGAATTGCCGCAAACAATTTGCTACAAACAGTTTGCTACAAACAATGTGCTACAAACAATTTGCTGCAAACAAATTTCCTGCAAACAATTTGCTACAAACAATTTGCAACAAACAATTTCCTACAAACAAATTTGCTGCAAACAAAATTGCTGCAAACAATTTGCTACAAACAGTTTTGCTACAAACAATTTGCTGCAAACAAATTTTCTACAAATAAATTGCTACAAACATCTAGGTGCAAACAATTTGCTGCAAACAAATTGCTGCAAACAAATTTGCTGCAAACAATTTGCTGCAAACAATTTGCTGCAAACAATTTGCTGCAAGCAATTTGCTACAAACCATATGCTGCAAACAAAATTGCTGCAAACAATTTGCTGCAAACAATTTGCTACAAACAATTTGCTACAAACAATTTCCTACAAACAAATTTGCTGCAAACAATTTGCTACAAACAATTTGCTGCAAACAATTTGCTGCAAACAATTTGCTACAAACCATTTGCTGCAAACAAAATTGCGGCAAACAATTTGCTACAAACAGTTTGCTACAAACAATTTGCTGCAAACAAATTTGCTGCAAACAAATTTGCTGCAAACAATTTTGCTGCAAACAATTTTCTACAAACAATTTGCTACAAACAATTTGCTACAAACAATTTGCTGCAAACAATTTGCTACAAACAATTTCCTACAAACAAATTTGCTGCAAACAATTTGCTGCAAGCAATTTGATACAAACCATTTGCTGCAAACAAAATTGCTGCAAACAATTTGCTGCAACCAATTTGCTGCAAACCATTTGCTGCAAACAATTTGCTGCAAACAATTTGCTAGAAACAGTTTGCTACAAACAATGTGCTTCAAACAATTTTCTGCAAACAAATTTGCTGCAAGCAATTTGCTACAAATAATTTGCTACAAACAATTTGCTACAAACAAATTTGCTGCAAACAATTTGCTGCAAGCAATTTGATACAAACCATTTGCTGCAAACAAAATTGCTGCAAACAATTTGCTGCAAACAAATTTGCTGCAAACAATTTGCTGCAAACAATTTGCTGCAAACAATTTGCTAGAAACAGTTTGCTACAAACAATGTTGCTACAAACAATTTTCAGCAAACAAATTTGCTGCAAACAAATTTGCTGCAAACAATTTGTTACAAACAGTTTGCTACAAAGAATGTGCTACAAACAATTTGCTGCAAACAAATTTTCTACAAAAAATTTGCTGCAAAAAATTTGCTGCAAACAATTTGCTACAAACAATTTGCTACAAACAAATTTGCTGCAAACAAATTTGCTGCAAACAGTTTGCTACAAACAATGTGCTACAAACAATTTGCTGCAAACAAATTTGCTGCAAACAATTTGCTGCAAACAAATTTGCTGCAAACAAATTTGCTGCAAACAAATTTGCGGCAAACAATTTGCTACAAACAATTTGCTGCAAACAATTTGCTACAAACAATTTGCTGCAAACAATTTGCTGCAAACAAATTTGCTGCAAACAAATTTGCTGCAAACAAATTTGCGGCAAACAATTTGCTACAAACAATTTGCTGCAAACAACTTGCTACAAACATTTAGGTGCAAACAATTTTGCTGCAAACAATTTGCTGCAAACAATTTGCTGCAAACAATTTGCTACAAACAATTTGCTGCAAACAATTTGCTACAAACAGTTTGCTACAAACAATGTGCTTCAAACAATTTTCAGCAAACAAATTTGCTGCAAACAAATTTGCTGCAAACAATTTGTTACAAACAGTTTGCTACAAACAATGTGCTACAAACAATTTGCTGCAAACAAATTTTCTGAAAACAAATTTGCTGCAAACAATTTGCTGCAAACAATTTGCTACAAACAATTTGCTGCAAACAAATTTGCTGCAAACAAATTTGCTGCAAACAATTTGCTACAAACAATTTGCTACAAACAATTTGCTACAAACAATTTGCTACAAACAATTTGCTGCAAACAAATTTGCTGCAAACAATTTGCTGCAACCAAATTTGCTGCAAAACCATTTGCTGCAAACAATTTGCTGCAAACAATTTGCTAGAAACAGTTTGCTACAAACAATTTGCTTCAAACAATTTTCAGCAAACAAATTTGCTGCAAACAATTTGCTACAAATAATTTGCTACAAACAATTTCCTACAAACAAATTTGCTGCAAACAATTTGCTGCAAGCAATTTGATACAAACCATTTGCTGCAAACAAAATTGCTGCAAACAATTTGCTGCAAACAAATTTGCTACAAATAAATTTGCTGCAAACAATTTGCTGCAAGCAATTTGCTGCAAACAATTTTCTGCAAACAATTTGCTGCAAACCATTTGCTGCAAGCAATTTGCTGCAAACAATTTTCCGCAAACAATTTGCTGCAAGCAATTTGCTACAAACCATTTGCTGCAAACAAAATTGCTGCAAACAATTTGCTGCAAACAATTTGCTACAAACCATTTGCTGCAAACAAATTTGCTGCAAACAATTTGCTACAAACAGTTTGCTACAAACAGTTTGCTACAAACAATTTGCTACAAACAATTTGCTGCAAACAAATTTGCTGCAAACAAATTTGCTGCAAACAATTTGCTACAAACAATTTGCTACAAACAATTTGCTACAAACAATTTGCTGCAAACAAATTTGCTGCAAACAATTTGCTGCAAACAAATTTGCTGCAAAACCATTTGCTGCAAACAATTTGCTGCAAACAATTTGCTACAAACAATTTGCTACAAACAATTTTCTACAAACAATTTGCTGCAAACAAATTTGCTGCAAAACCATTTGCTGCAAACAAATTTGCTGCAAACAATTTGCTGCAAACAAATTTGCTGCAAACAATTTGCTGCAAACAAATTTGCTGCAAACAATTTGCTGCAAGCAATTTGATACAAACCATTTGCTGCAAACAAAATTGCTGCAAACAATTTGCTGCAAACAAAATTCCTGCAAACAATTTGCTGCAAACAAAGTTGCTGCAAAAGCATTTGCTGCAAACAATTTGCTGCAAACAATTTGCTAGCAAACAGTTTGCTACAAACAATTTGCTTCAAACAATTTTCAGCAAACAAATTTGCTGCAAACAATTTGCTGCAAACAATTTGCTACAAACAATTTGCTACAAACAAATTTGCTGCAAACAATTTGCTGCAAGCAATTTGATACAAACCATTTGCTGCAAACAAAATTGCTGCAAACAATTTGCTGCAAACAAAATTGCTGCAAACAATTTGCTGCAAACAAAGTTGCTGCAAACAATTTGCTACAAACAGTTTGCTACAAACAATGTGCTACAAACAATTTGCTGCAAACAAATTTTCTACAAATGAATTTGCTGCAAACAATTTGCTGCAAACAATTTGCTGCAAACAATTTTCTGCAAACAATTTGCTGCAAACCATATGCTGCAAGCAATTTGCTGCAAACAATTTTCCGCAAACAATTTGCTGCAAGCAATTTGCTACAAACCATATGCTGCAAACAGAATTGCTGCAAACAATTTGCTGCAAGCAATTTGCTACAAACCATTTGCTGCAAACAAAATTTGCTGCAAACAATTTGCTACAAACAGTTTGCTACAAACAGTTTGCTACAAACAATGTGCTACAAACAATTTGCTGCAAACAAATTTGCTGCAAACAAATTTGCTGCAAACAATTTGCTACAAACAATTTGCTACAAACAATTTGCTACAAACAATTTGCTGCAAACAAATTTGCTGCAAACAATTTGCTGCAACCAAATTTGCTGCAAAACCATTTGCTGCAAACAATTTGCTGCAAACAATTTGCTACAAACAATTTGCTACAAACAATTTTCTACAAACAATTTGCTGCAAACAAATTTGCTGCAAAACAATTTGCTGCAAACAAATTTGCTGCAAACAATTTGCTGCAAACAATTTGCTGCAAACAAATTTGCTGCAAACAATTTGCTGCAAGCAATTTGATACAAACCATTTGCTGCAAACAAAATTGCTGCAAACAATTTGATGCAAACAAAATTCCTGCAAACAATTTGCTGCAAACAAAGTTGCTGCAAACAATTTGCTACAAACAATTTGCTGCAAACAATTTGCTACAAAAAATTTGCTACAAACAATTTCCCACAAACAAATTTGCTGCAAACAATTTGCTACAAACAATTTGCTGCAAACAAATTTGCTGCAAACAAATTTGCTGCAAACAAATTTGCTGCAAACAATTTGCTGCAAGCAATTTGATACAAACCATTTGCCGCAAACAAAATTGCTGCACACAATTTGCTAAAAACAGTTTGCTACAAACAATGTGCTACAAACAATTTGCTGCTAACAATTTTGCTGCAAACAATTTGCTGCAAACAATTTGCTAGAAACAGTTTGCTACAAACAATGTGCTTCAAACAATTTGCAGCAAACAAATTTGCTGCAAACAATTTGCTACAAATAATTTGCTACAAACAATTTCCTACAAACAAATTTGCTGCAAACAAATTTGCTACAAACAATTTGCTACAAACAATTTTCTACAAACAATTTGCTGCAAACAAATTTTCTACAAACAAATTGCTACAAACATCTAGGTGCAAACAATTTTGCTGCAAATAATTTTCTGCAAACAATTTGCTGCAAACAAATTTGCTGCATACAATTTGCTGCATACAAATTAGCTGCAAACAAATTCACTGCAAACAATTTGCTGCAAATAAATTTGATGCAAACAATTTGCTTCAAAAAATTTGCTGCAAACAAATTTGCTGCAAACAAATTTGCTACAAACAGTTTGCTACAAACAATGTGCTACAAACAATTTGCTGCAAACAAATTTGCTGCAAACAATTTGCTGCAAACAATTTGCTACGAACAATTTGCTACAAATAATTTGCTGCAAACAAATAAGCTGCAAACAATTTGCTGCAAACAAATTTGCTGCAAACAATTTGCTACAAACAATTTGCTACAAACAATTTGCTGCAAACAATTTGCTACAAACAGATTGCCACAAACAATGTGCTACAAACAATTTGCAGCAAACAAATTTGCTGCAAACAATTTGCTGCAAACAATTTGCTACAAACAATTTCCTACAAACAAATTTGCTGCAAACAATTTGCTGCAAACAATTTGCTACAAACAATTTGCTGCAAACAATTTGCTACAAACAATTTGCTGCAAACAAATTTTCTACAAATAAATTGCTACAAACATCTAGGTGGAAACAATTTTGCTGCAAACAAATTGCTGCAAACAATTTTGCTACAAACAATTTGCTACAAACAATTTGCTGCAAGCAATTTGATACAAATAATTTGCTGCAAACAAATTTGCTGTAAACAATTTGCTGCAAACAAATTGCTACAAACAGTTTGCTACAAACAATGTGCTACAAACAATTTCCTGCAAACAATTTGCTCCAAACAATTTGCTGCAAGCAAATTGCTACAAACCATTTGCTGCAAACAAAATTGCTGCACACAATTTGCTACAAACAGTTTGCTACAAACAATGTGCTACAAACAATTTGCTGCAAACAAATTTGCTGCAAACAATTTCCTACAAACAAATTTGCTGCAAACAAATTTGCTGCAAACAATTTGCTACAAACAATTTTCTACAAACAATTTGCTGCAAACAAATTTTCTACAAACAATTTGCTAGAAACAGTTATCTACAAACAATGTGCTTCAAACAATTTGCAGCAAACAAATTTGCTGCAAACAATTTGCTACAAATAATTTGCTACAAACAATTTCCTACAAACAAATTTGCTGCAAACAAATTTGCTGCAAACAATTTGCTACAAACAATTTTCTACAAACAATTTGCTGCAAACAAATTTTCTACAAACAAATTGCTACAAACATCTAGGTGCAAACAATTTTGCTGCAAACAATTTGCTGCAAACAATTTGCTACAAACAATTTGCTACAAACAATTTGCTGCAAACAATTTTCTACAAACAGATTGCCACAAACAATGTGCTACAAACAATTTGCAGCAAACAAATTTGCTGCAAACAATTTGCTACAAACAATTTGCTACAAACAATTTCCTACAAACAAATTTGCTGCAAACAAATTTGCTGCAAACAATTTGCTACAAAAGTTTGCTACAAAGAATGTGTTACAAACAATTTGCTGCAAACAAATTTTCTACAAATAAATTGCTACAAACATCTAGGTGGAAACAATTTTGCTGCAAACAAATTGCTGCAAACAATTTTGCTACAAACAATTTGCTGCAAACAATTTGCTGCAAGCAATTTGATACAAATAATTTGCTGCAAACAAATTTGCTGCAAACAATTTGCTGCAAACAAATTGCTACAAACAGTTTGCTACAAACAATGTGCTACAAACAATTTCCTGCAAACAATTTGCTCCAAACAATTTGCTGCAAGCAAATTGCTACAAACCATTTGCTGCAAACAAAATTGCTGCACACAATTTGCTACAAACAGTTTGCTGCAAACAATTTGCTACAAACAATTTGCTGCAAACAAATTTGCTGCAAACAATTTCCTACAAACAAATTTGCTGCAAACAAATTTGCTGCAAACAATTTGCTACAAACAATTTTCTACAAACAATTTGCTGCAAACAAATTTTCTACAAACAAATTGCTAGAAACAGTTATCTACAAACAATGTGCTTCAAACAATTTGCAGCAAACAAATTTGCTGCAAGCAATTTGCTACAAATAATTTGCTACAAACAATTTCCTACAAACAAATTTGCTGCAAACAAATTTGCTGCAAACAATTTGCTACAAACAATTTTCTACAAACAATTTGCTGCAAACAAATTTTCTACAAACAAATTGCTACAAACATCTAGGTGCAAACAATTTTGCTGCAAACAATTTTGCTGCAAACAATTTTCTGCAAACAATTTGCTGCAAACAATTTGCTGCATACAATTTGCTGCATACAAATTAGCTGCAAACAAATTCACTGCAAACAATTTGCTGCAAAAAAATTTGATGCATACAATTTGCTTCAAAAAAATTTGCTGCAAACAAATTTGCTGCAAACAAATTTGCTACAAACAGTTTGCTACAAACAGTGTGCTACAAACAATTTGCTACAAACAATTTGCTGCAAACAAATTTGTTGGAATAATTTAAGTCTTTTATTTATAGATCCGCGCAATGTTTAATTGTGAAAGGTTTACAGAGAACTAAAATCAACTTAATGTAAAGAGTACATCGCGGTTAGCATAGTGTTGCCAGATACTTCATATTTAGCTTACATAATAACAGCGATACTTAACATGTTTAATATCGATATTCAACACTCCTTCTTAAGCTATATGTATTCATTCAACGATTTAATTATCGACCTGATAAGCTCTAATTCGGGTATAAAATGGACATGTGAGTCCTGCAGGGATGTTGAAAAGGACATGATGGGCTTCATGAGGCAAACAAAAAGAGGCTTTGGTGAACTATTGGGCAGATTTAAGAACCTGTTTGATAGTTTCACCTCGTTGGATAAAGATTTCAAAAGTATGAATCTTTTGAATGATTCTCCAAAGCGGAAAAAGGCCAATTTTAGGTTGTCAATTGGTCCAAATGAACTTTTAGTTCCTCCTCATATCTCCAATAACTCAGATCCGTCATTAATAAATCTTTCTTCCCCATCTCCAATTAGTATTGTCAGTAGGAATGATAATTTTACTTCCCCCACTGAAGTACTCCTACGGACACCGAGCCAGTCCCTGATTCAGTCGCTGTCAATACAGTTGTTGTTGACCAGCATACCAGTGATGACATTCCGACTGGGTCTACTAGTCAATCTACCAGTGTTGTTAGTTCAAAAGACGTTATGACAGTGGTAGATAATAACTTGACTCTCATAGGTATTCCACCAAAAAAACAAATCTTTGTTTCAAGGCTAGCCCCTGATACTACATCTGATGATGTCAAGGCTTTTATACAAGCCAAATCTATAGCCAACATTACGGTTGAAAAATTCAAATTTACGTATGCTCGGGAGATTTCCTCATTTAAAATAAGTGTTCCGGCCGAACAATTTAACAAAATATGCTGCAAAGAGTTCTGGCCGGACCACTTAGTGGTGAAAGAATATACTGCCAAAAAAAGAAATCGGACTCCGATTGATCTATCTGCATTATCTTCGTCTAACCAACTAAACTCTTCTAACAAAAAAACTAAACTCCTCCCTCTCGCTTGCCTATCAGAATGTAAGAGGTCTTTGTAGCAAGCTTAGCAACCTTTACTTATCTAGTGTTTCTTTTCCTTTTCATGTCATTGCCTTTACTGAAACTTGGTTAAGGCCTGACATTCTAAATACAGAGATATTCTGCGATAACTTTTCCCTTTTTAGAAAGGATCGCACTTCTCGTCGTGGTGGTGGTGTTCTGATTGCTGTTAATGCTGATCTTTCCTCTGAAGTAGTTAATATTAGTATGTCTACGGATTTAGAATTTATTGCGATAAAGATTTGTATTTTCAATGTTTCCATTTTTATTACTTGTTCTTATATTCCTCCTTCTTCTGATAGTTCTGTTTATTTTGAACATTTCCTAGCTATCAAATCTGTTTCTTCCCTAATTTCCGATCGGGACATCCTCGTGGTTCTGGGTGATTTTAACATTGCAGGAACTACTTGGTTATCCACTCCAGGCTCTGCTGTATTGACTCCCACGACGCAGAGTGATTTCCTTGATCATTTACTTGGGATTTCTCTATCTCAAATAAATGGCATTCCCAATTCTTTAAATAAGATGCTTGATCTTATTTTTGTTTTAGACCCAACATTTCTATCTGTTTCCCGTATTGCTCCCCTTTCTATTCCTGAAGATCCATATCACCCGACTTTAGAATTGTTGATGGATTTGCCTACCCAAATGGGTAAGTCCAGCTCGAGACCCAGCAAGCGTATTCGCCAGTTTCGGAAGGCTGATTTTAATAAGTTAAATCAGCTCTTATCCCAGACTGACTGGTCATGGCTGTTCAAGTGCAGGGATATGGATGAAGCAGTTGCATTTTTTTACCTTACTCTAAATAATTTATTTGAACTTTGTGTTCCATCTTGTGTTCCTAGTATTTCTAAAAAGCCAATTTGGTTTACACGTGAATTGACACGTTTAAAAAACATTAAATCTAAATTTTATAAGAAATTCAGGGAATCTGGCTCTTCCCTGGATCTCTCTCGATATGTAATTGCTCGATCGGATTTCTCTGCATTGAACAGCCTGTGCTATCGGAATTACCTAAGAAGCTGTGGTCAGCAGTTTCGAAGTAATCCTAAACTTTTTATAACTTCGTTAATGCGAAGCGCAAATCATCAACACTTCCTTCCTCAATGGTTTTTGAAAATAAGACTGCTAACTCTGATCAGGCTATAGTCGATTTATTTGCTGATTTTTTCCAATCTACTTATTGCATTCATCAAAATAATCTAAACTTGCCTTACCCTTACCGTGTAAATGCTTCTAATTGTAATTTTAGGCCATTGATCACTGAAGAATCGCTTTTGAGTGATCTAAAGGCTGTTAAACCTGTTCTTTCCCCGGGCCCGGATGGAGTTCCAGGTTGCGTGCTCAGAAACTGTGCCGACCAACTCTTGAAACCTTTGTATACATTATTTAATTTGTCTGTTGAATCGTGCTGCTTTCCTGACATCTGGAAATCATCTTTTATTATTCCCCTTCATAAAAAGGGTACTAAATCTGACACTTGTAACTATAGGGGTATCTCAAAGTTGTCTGCAATTCCTAAAACTTTTGAGAAATTAATAACTTCTCAATTGCAACATCTTTGTAGATCTATTGTTTCACCTTGCCAGCACGGGTTTATGAAATATAGATCTACTACCACTAACTTATTAGAATTTACTTCCATTGTTATACAGGGGTTTCAAAATAAATTGCAAACAGATGTCATTTACACTGATTTTAGCAAGGCTTTTGATACCGTTAATCATTGTCTTTTAATACATAAACTTAATTTGCTTGGATTTCCAGATAAATTAATTCCTTGGATTGCGAACTATTTATGTTCTAGAACTCAAAAAAGTTAATTTTAATGGCACGTTATCGAAGCCCGTGCGTGTTACCTCGGGGGTTCCTCAAGGAAGCCATCTTGGGCCTTTACTTTTTTCACTATTCATTAATGATCTGCCTTCAGCGATTTCTAGTTCCCGGGTTCTGATGTATGCCGATGATGTAAAACTTTGTTTGTCACGAACTGACTCTTGCCTGAGTCACGGTCTACAAAGCGATCTCGACACACTTCAAGCCTGGTGTATTGTTAACTTACTACATCTCAATTTTAGTAAATGTAACGTAATGTCCTATAGTAGGCGAATTCCAACCTATAATAACTACTTTCTTGACGGCAAGCCTCTTCAGAGAATAGAGTCGGTTAATGATTTGGGTATCCTTTTCGATCCAAAACTAAAGTTTGATAAGCACATCTCCTCTGTTGCTAATCGAGCATTCGGTGTCTTGGGTTTCATAAAGCGGTGGTCTAAGGAATTCGACGATCCCTACCTAACAAAAACTCTTTATACTGCACTTGTACGCCCTATTCTTGAATATGGATCGTGTGTATGGTCTCCCCAATACATGATTTATCAGGACAGATTAGAATCTGTACAAAAACAATTTCTTTTGTTTGCCCTTAGGGGCCTTAGATGGAATACTAATATTAGACTACCTTCGTACCGTAGTAGACTTTTATTGATTAACCTTCCTTCCCTTTCGGATCATAGAACCATGCTTGGTGTAGTTTTCTTACATAAACTAATTAATGGTCAGATAGATTCCTCGTATCTAATTAGCCAAATCAGATTTGCTGTTCCGATGCGAAATACTAGAAACTTTCTTCCTTTGTCCCTTCAACGTTGTACCACCAATTATTCTTTACATAATCCGTTTCGTATCCTATGTACTAACTATAATAGTTTTTCTCATGTAGTGTGTGGAGCCACTTCCTTATCAACACTTAGAATTTCACTTCTCTCCTTCATTTCTAATCGTGTGCCTTACCGTTGATCAACGCGTTACTAACATTTGACTTAAATTTTCTTAATTTTTCTTAATTTTATTTGGTTGGTCTGGTTAGTGTTTTTCTGGGGTTTTCCTAACCCTTGCAACGAATGTTGGACCAACGTTTCTTAATTGTTTTTAATTTTTTTAATACTTCCCCAGTAAGTTAAGTTCATTAATTAAACTTAAATTTAATTATAATGTTAATTTTAAACCTTTTTTTTCTCTCTTTTGTTTTTAAATTTAATGTAAATCTTACTTTTAATTATTTTCGTATACATTATTACATTAATTTAATTCATTTTTCTTTTTGTGTCGACTGTTAATAGTCAGACAATAAATAAATAAATAAATAAATAAAAATAAAAAGATATTTCATGAATAGATTATGTTTTTGCTTTCCTAAACATTTTGTTAAAATATCTGCAACATTTTCATTAGTAGATACATATTTTAACTTAATTTCTCTACTTTCTATTTTTTCTCTTACAAAGTGATATTTTATGTCTATATGTTTAGTGCGCTTGTGATGAATAGGATTTTGTGCAATGTGGTGGGCACTAATATTGTAGTCTGCGAAGGTATACTGCTTCTTTGGTTGCGGTTGACATAGCAATGTATTTCGCCTCTGTGCTGCTTTGAGCGACCACGCTTTGCTTCGAGGATGACCAAGAAAACGCACTTCCTCCCAAAAAGAAAGCGTATCCAGAAAACGATTTCCGATCTATGCAGTCATTTGCCCAATCAGCATCTGTAAAGCCTTTAACTGCTTCTCCACTCTTGCGATATGTGATGCTCAGACCCGCAGTTCCAGACAGATATCGAAGTATTCGTTTTGCAGCAGTCTCGTGCTCAATGTGTGGATTTGTGTTTCGTTAAGATAATTTGCAAGTGGCATGCAAAATATCAGGCCGACTCAGGACTGCCAAATACATAAGAGAACCTATTAACGATTGGTATTTTGTGGTATTTACCTTAGCACAATTTTCGTCATTGCATGAAACTTGAAACCCAGGCTCCAGTGGAGTAGCAACAGATCGACATTGTTCCATTCCATAGTTGGCTAAGAGATTTTCTATGTATTTCTTCTGTGACATGATAACTGATCCGCGTTCACCAATGCGTTTAATTTCCACTCCGAGGAAATACTTTAATGGACCACTGTCATGTATTTCAAATTTGTCTGCAATTTTTCCTTTGATTTGGTCGATGTCCTCTTCTTTTGGACACATGATGATCAAATCGTCTACATAAACTGCAATGTAGTGTTGATTCTTTGGCTTCACGTAGAGGCATGGTTCGCTTTGACATCGCTCGAACTGTAGACTCTTTAAGACCTCGTCCAGTGTGTTGTTCCAAGCTCTTCCAGATTGCTTTAGCCCATAGATGGCCTTTCTCAATCTAAGTACTTTGTCCGGATTATTAATGTCGATGAAATGTTCCGGCTGCTTCATGTATACTACTTTATCAAGATTGCTATTTAGATATGCATTCGAAATGTCGATTTGATGCATATGTAGTTCCTTTTCAGCAGCAATAGCAAACAACATCCTTATTGTTTCATATCGAATTACTGGCGAAAACGTTTCCCAATAATTCACTCCAAGCTGTTGTCCACATCCCTTGGCGACCAGTCTTGATTTAAATCGTTCAATTTCTCCTTCTTTATTGCGTTTTACTCGAAAAACCCATTTTGATCCAATCGCCTTATGTCCAGAAGGTAAGTCTACTAAAGACCATGTCTTATTCTGGTTCAGAGCATCCATTTCTGCTTGCATCGAATCACGCCATTTTCGAGCATACTGTCCGCTAAGTGCATCTTTAACTGTTTGTGGAGTTTCGACGTCTTCTGAACTCTCTAGGCAATTAAGTACATTATACTGCTTTATTGGCCTGCCACGATGTCCTGTACGTATAAGTTTTGGTCTTCCAGGTCCACGACGTCGAGTACTATCCGCTTGTTCCATAGATTCTGCAGTGATAGCCTCTTCTGTATCGCTAGCACTCACAAATTCTTCCCATTCTTCGTCGGAGTCTTGATATTCAGAATTCTGCTCGTTGTTAACTTGCTCTTGTTCTTGTTGTAGATCTTCTGTAAAAGGCTCAAGACGAATAATATGTGAGTCAAAATTGGTATGTGGATCCTGTTCCATCTTCTCAAATTCGCCCTCCAGAAACTTTACGTCACGCCTTACCACTACTGATCGTTTTTCGGGATCGTATAGCCTATATGCCTTTGATTCGAAAGAGTATCCAACGAAAATGAACTCTTTGCCCTTCTCTTCGAATTTGCTTTTGTGTGTTTTGTCCACAGCAAAAACACGTGAGCCAAAAATTCGAAGATGACGAACAGATGGCTTGCGTCCTTTCCATGCTTCAAATGGTGTTCGTCCATCCAGAGCTTTAGAAGGGCACCTATTTCGCAAATATACTGCGGTTTGTACAGCTTCGGCCCAAAGGAATTCTTTTAGTTTTGCGTGTATTAATAGACTTTTTGCCATTTCTATTAATGTTCTATTTGCGCGTTCTGCTACCCCGTTTTGTTGGGGCGTGTACGGAACTGTTAACTGTCTTTTTATGCCGCAAGAATTTAAAAAATCATTAAATTGTTTATTAACATATTCAGTGCCATTGTCGCTCCGTAACACTTTTATTTTTTTATTTGTTTGACACTCTACGTAGTTCTTGAATATTTTAAATTTTTCAAATACTTCATTCTTATTGCGTATGAAATAAACAAAATTTTTTCTTGTGTAATCATCGATAAAGTTCACAACGTATCTATTTCCAGCAATTGAATTAACTTTCATTGGTCCGCACACATCTGTATGAACTAGTTCCAATACACCTTTTGTTGCTCGTTCCGCTTTTTGTGGGAATGGCAAAGAACAAATTTTTGCCTTGTTGCAAGTGTCACAATTGGTTTTAATATCAACACTTTTAATGTTCATCCCATGCACAAGTTGCTTGTCATTTAAGTCTTTCAGATTTTTAAAATTCAGGTGGCCATATCGATTATGCCATATTGATGCTAAAGATGACTCCTGGGATAAATACACTGCATTATGTTCGCGCTTGTTAACATATATGTATAAATTATTTTCTTTTACGGCCCGAAGCAGAATTTCACCATTTTCATTTTTTATGATTGCTTCATTCCTTTTAAATTCCGTTTGGTTCCCATATTTCGCTACTTTACTTATAGACACAAAATTCATGTTTAATGATGGAACATACAAAACGTCACTCATTGTTATTTGTCTATTTCCATTCTTTAAAATTATGGTTCCAATACCGGACGATTCAATATATTTATCTGCAGCTAACATTATCGTGACTTTATTTTCAGACATAGAAACAAATTGGTTTTTATCGCTGCACATATGCGATGTAGCACCACTGTCAAGACACCAAGTATGTTTTCTATTCCTTACGACACTGCTGTGCATCAAAAAATTCGATTGTTCCGTTTTATTATCTTTTTCTATTTCTCTTTTTTATTTTTGCACTCTATCGCACGATGTCCAATTTTTCCACAATTGTAGCACTTTCCTTTAAACTTTTGAGCATCGTCACTTTTCTTTTCGTTGTTTTTAGAATTTCCGTTATTCTTCTGCTTATTGTCTCTCTTTTTTGTGTATGTATACGCAGCTTGTGCTCCTTCATTGCGTTCTTCTTTTTCTTCTTTGCGTGCTCCTTCTTCCATGAATTTAATTTTTACCGTTTCGAATTGCGGTAATTGATCGCGTGTTTCTATAGCGATTACAAAATTCTCCCAAGAATCCGGTAGGCTTGACAAGAACATAATGACCTTCAATTCGTCATTTATTGTGATTTCAAGCTCAGCTAATTTGTCTATTATATCCACAAATGAATTAACGTATTGAGTAGCACTGTCACCATGTTGCATTTTTAAACGTAACAACTTTTGGTACAACTGAACTTTCTTGATTGGACCCGCTGGCAAATGAATATTTCGCAATTTTTTCCAAGCTTCGGCCGACGTTGTGCACGACTTTATGTGCATCAACTGAGTTGGCTTCACATTCAATATCAAAATCGCCAGTGCCTTTTGATCACTTTTGTTCCACTGTGCTACGGCTGCGGCATCCTCAGGTTTAACTTCCACTTCACAAACGACGTTCCAAAGATCCGACGTAATTAATAAACTTCTTATGGACAAATGCCATATGTCATAATTTCCGTAATCCAGTTTTTCTATTTGGATTGCCATATTTTATTTCACAATTTAATCGGAATCTGGGCCCATAACCTTTGTTGGAATAATTTAAGTCTTTTATTTATAGATCCGCGCAATGTTTAATTGTGAAAGGTTTACAGAGAACTAAAATCAACTTAATGTAAAGAGTACATCGCGGTTAGCATAGTGTTGCCAGATACTTCATATTTAGCTTACATAATAACAGCGATACTTAACATGTTTAATATCGATATTCAAAATTTGCTGCAAAAACAAATTTGCTGCAAACAATTTGCTGCAAACAATTTGCTACAAACAAGTTTGCTACAAACAATTTGCTACAAACAATTTGCTGCAAACAAATTTTCTGCAAGCAATTTGCTACAAACAATTTGCTACAAACAATTTGCTACAAACAATTTGCTGCAAACAATTTGCTACAAACAATTTGCTACAAACAATTTCCTACAAACAAATTTGCTGCAAACAAATTTGCTGCAAACAATTTGCTACAAACAAATTTGCTACAAAGAATGTGCTACAAACAATTTGCTGCAAACAATTTTCTACAAATAAATTGCTACAAACATCTAGGTGGAAACAATTTTGCTGCAAACAATTTGCTGCAAACAAATTTTCTACAAACAATTTGCTGCATACTAATTAGCTGCAACAAATTTGCTACAAACAGTTTGCTACAAACCATTTGCTGCCAACAAAATTGCTGCAAACAATTTGCTACAAACCATTTGCTGAAAACAAAATTGCTACAAACCATTTGCTGCAAACAAAATTGCTGCACACAATTTGCTACAAACAGTTTGCTACAAACAATGTGCTACAAACAATTTGCTGCAAACAAATTTGCTGCAAACAATTTGCTGCAAACAATTTGCTGCAAACAATTTGCTACAAATAACTTTGCTGCAAACAAAATTGCTGCAAACAATTTGCTCCAAACAATTTTCTGCAAGCAAATTTGCTACAAACCATTTGCTGCTAACAAATTTGCTGCACACAATTTGCTGCAAACAATTTGCTACAAACAGTTTGCTACAAACAATGTGCTACAAACAATTTGCTGCAAACAAATTTGCTGCAAACAATTTGCTGAAAACAATTTGCTGCGAACAATTTGCTACAAATAATTTGCTGCAAACAAATAAGCTGCAAACAAATTGCTACAAACATCTAGGTGCAAGCAGTTTTGCTGCAACCAATTTGCTGCAAACAATTTGCTACAAATAAATTGCTGCAAACAATTTGCTACAAATAATTTGCTGCAAACAATTTGCTGCAAACAATTTGATACAAATAATTTGCTGCAAACAAATTTTCTGCAAACAAATTTGCTGCAAACAATTTGCTATAAACAGTTTGCTACAAAGAATGTGCTACAAACAATTTGCTGCAAACAAATTTTCTACAAATAAATTTGCAAACAAAATTGCTGCAAACAATTTGCTGCAAACAAATTGCTACAACCATTAGGTGCAAACAATTTTTGCTGCAAACAATTTGCTGCAAACAATTTGCTATAAACAATGTGCTTCAAACAATTTGCAGCAAACAAATTAGCTGCAAACAAAATTGCTGCAAACAATTTTCTGCAAACAATTTGCTACAAACAGTTTGCTACAAACAATGTGCTGCAAACAAATTTGCTGCAAACAAAATTGCTGCAAACAATTTGCTACAAACCATTTTCTGAAAACAAAATTGCTGCGAACAATTTGCTGCAAACAAATTGCTACAAACCATTTGCTGCAAACAAAATTTGCTGCAAAAATTTGCTGCTAGCAATTTGCTACAAACCATTTGCTGCAAACAAAATTGCTGCAAACAATTTGCTGCAAACAATTTGCTACAAACAATTTCCTACAAACAAATTTGCTGCAAACAATGTGCTACAAACAATTTGCTGCAAACAATTTGCTGCAAGCAATTTGCTACAAACCATTTGCTGCAAACAAATTTGCTGCAAACAATTTGCTGCAAACAATTTGCTACAAACAGTTTGCTACAAAGAATGTGCTACAAACAATTTGCTGCAAACAAATTTTCTACAAATAAATTGCAAACAAAATTGCTGCAAACAATTTGCTGCAAACAAATTGCTACAACCATTAGGTGCAAACAATTTTGCTGCAAACAATTTGCTGCAAACAATGTGCTATAAACAATGTGCTTCAAACAATTTGCAGCAAACAAATTAGCTGCAAACACAATTGCTGCAAACAATTTTCTGCAAACAATTTGCTACAAACAGTTTGCTACAAACAATGTGCTGCAAACAAATTTGCTGCAAACAAAATTGCTGCAAACAATTTGCTACAAACCATTTTCTGAAAACAAAATTGCTGCGAACAATTTGCTGCAAACAAATTGCTGCAAACAAATTTGCTACAAACAATTTGCTGCAAACAAATTGCTACAAACCATTTTGCTGCAAACAATTTGCTGCAAACAATTTGCTGCAAGCAATTTGCTACAAACAATTTGCTGCAAACAATTTGCTGCAAACAATTTGCTACAAACAATTTGCTACAAACAATTTCCTACAAACAAATTTGCTGCAAACAATGTGCTACAAACAATTTGCTGCAAACAATTTGCTGCAAGCAATTTGCTACAAACCATTTGCTGCAAACAAAATTGCTGCAAACAATTTGCTACAAAAAGTTTGCTACAAACAATGTGCTACAATCAATTTGCTGCAAACAAATTTGCTGCAAAACCATTTGCTGCAAACAAATTTGCTGCAAACAATTTGCTGCAAACAAACTTGCTGCAAAACAATTTGCTGCAAACAATTTGCTGCAAAACAATTTGCTGCAAACAAATTTGCTACAAACCATTTGCTGCAAACAAATTTGCTGCAAACAATTTGCTACAAACAATTTGCTGCAAAACCAATTTGCTGCAAACAAATTTGCTGCAAACAATTTGCTGCAAACAATTTGCTGCAAACAATTTGCTGCAAACAAATTTGCTGCAAACAATTTGCTGCAAACAATTTGCTACAAACAATTTGCTACAAACAATTTCCTACAAACAAATTTGCTGCAAACAATGTGCTACAAACAATTTGCTGCAAACAATTTGCTGCAAGCAATTTGCTACAAACCATTTGCTGCAAACAAAATTGCTGCAAACAATTTGCTACAAACAGTTTGCTACAAACAATTTGCTACAAACAAATTTGCTGCAAACATTTGCTGCAAACAAATTTGCTGCAAACAATTTGCTGCAAACAAATTTGCTGCAAACAAATTTGCTGCAAACAATTTGCTGCAAACAATTTGCTGCAAACAATTTGCTACAAACATTTTTGCAAAACAATTTGCTGCAAACAATTTGCTGCAAACAAATTTGCTGCAAACAATTTGCTGCAAACAATTTTGCTGCAAACAATTTGCTGCAAACAAATTTGCTGCAAACAATTTGCTGCAAGCATTTGCAAACAATTTGCTGCAAACAAACAATTTGCTGCAAATTACAAACAGTTTGCTGCAAACACCAATTGCTGCAAACAAATTTGCTGCAAACAATTTGCTGCAAGCAATTTGCAAACAAATTTGCTGCAAACAAATTTGTTCGAAAACCATTTGCTGCAAACAAATTTGCTGCAAACAATTTGCTGAAAACAATTTGCTATAAACAATTTGCTGCAAACAATTTGCTGCAAACAAATTTGCTAACAAACAAACAATTTGCTGCAAACAATTTTGCTGCAAACAATTTGCCTGCAAACAAATTTGCTGCAAACAATTTGCTGCAAACAATTTGCTACAAACAATTTGCTGCAAACAAATTTTGCTGCAAACAATGCACAACAAACAGTTTGCTACAAACAATTTGCTGCAAACAATTTGCTGCAAACAATTTGCTCCAAACAATTTGCTGCAAACAAATTGTACAAAATTGCTGCAAACAAAATTGCTGCACACAATTTGCTACAAACAGTTTGCTGCAAACAATTTGCTACAAACAATTTGATTGCAAACAAATTTGCTGCAAACATTTTGCTGCAAACAACAAACATTTTGCTGCAAACAATTTTGCTGCAAACAAATTTGCTGCAAACAAATTGCTACAAACAAATTTGCTGCAAACAAATTTGCTGCAAACAATTTGCTGCAAACAATTTGCTGCAAACAAATTTGCTACAAACAATTTGCAAAACAATTTGCTGCAAACAATTTGCTGCAAACAAATTTGCTGCAAACAGTTTGCAAACAAATTTGCTGCAAACAATTTGCTGCAAACAATTTGCTACAAACATTTTGCTGCAAACAATTTTGCTGCAAACAATTTGCTGCAAACAATTTGCTACAAACAATGTGCTTCAAACAATTTGCTGCAAACAAATTTGCTGCAAACAAAATTGCTACAAACAATTTGCTGCAAACAATTTGCTACAAACAAATTGCTACAAACAATTTGCTGCAAACAAATTTGCTGCAAACAAAATTGCTGCAAACAATTTGCTGCAAACAATTTTCTACAAACAAAATTGCTACAAACAATTTGCTGCAAACAATATTTGCTACAAACCATTTGCTGCAAACAATTTGCTGCAAACAATTTGCTACAAACAATTTGCTACAAACAATTTGCTGCAAACAAATTTGCTACAAACAATTTGCTGCAAACAAATGAAATTGCTGCAGATCGAAAATTTTTTGCTGACGAAATGACACAAAAATTTGCTGCAAACAATTTGCTGCAAACAAATTTGCTGCAAACAATTTGCTACAAACAATTTGCTGCAAACAAAATTGCTGCAAACAATTTGCTGCAAACAATTTTGCAAACAAATTTGCTGCAAACAATTTGCTTGCAAACAAATTTGCTGCAAACAAATTTGCTGCAAACAATTTGCTACAAACAATTTGCTACAAACAATTTGCTACAAACAATTTGCTACAAACAATTTGCTGCAAACAAATTGCTGCAAACGAAGATTTGCTGGTGACGAAGTGACAAAAATAACACTTCTGCTGCAAACAATTTGCTGCAAACAATTCGTTGCAAACAATTTCCTACAAACAATTTGCTGCAAACAAATTTGCTGCAAACAATTTGCTACAAACAATTTGTTGCAAACAAATTTTCTACAAACAAATTGCTACAAACATCTTGGTGCAAACAAATTTGCTGCAAACAAATTTGCTGCAAACAATTGCAAATTGCAGCAGATCGAAGATTTTGTTCGGTGACGGAAATGACACAAAAATAGACTTCTGCAGCAAACAATTTGAAGAAAGTCGATTGCAAACAATTTCCTACAAACAATTTGCTGCAAACAAATTTGCTGCAAACAATTTGCTACAAACAATTTGTTGCAAACAAATTTTCTACAAACAAATTGCTACAAACATCTAGGTGCAAACAAATTTGCTGCAAACAAATTTGCTACAAAAAATTTGCTGCAAACAAATTTGCTACAAACAATTTGCTGCAAACAAATGCAAATTGCAGCAGATCGAAGATTTTGTTCGGTGACGGAAATGACACAAAAATAGACTTCTGCAGCAAACAATTTGAAGAAAGTCGATTGCAAACAATTTCCTACAAACAATTTGCTGCAAACAAATTTGCTGCAAACAATTTGCTGCAAACAATTTGCTGCAAACAAATTTTCTACAAACAATTTGCTACAAACAATTTGCTACAAACAATTTGCTGCAAACAAATTTGCTGCAAACAAATTTGCTGCAAACAATTTGATGCAAACAATTTGCTGCAAACAATTTGCTATTTGCTACAAACCATTTGCTACAAACAGTTTGCTACAAACCATTTGCTACAAACAGTTTGCTACAAACAGTTTGCTACAAAAAAGTTGCTGCAAACAAAATTGCTGCAAACAAAATTGCTGCAAACAATTTGCTGCAAACAAAATTGCTGCAAACAATTTGCTACAAACAGTTTGCTACAAACAATTTGCTACAAACAATTTGCTGCAAACAAAATTGCTGCAAACAATTTGCTGCAAACAATTTGCTGCAAACAATTTGCTACAAACAAATTTGCTTCAAAGAAGATTTTGTTCTGCGACCGAAAACACACAAAAATAGACAACTGCAGCGAACAATTTGAAGCAAGTCGATTGCAAACAATTTCCTACAAACATTTTGCTGCAAACAAAATTGCTGGAAACAAATTACTACAAACATTTAGGTGCAAACAATTTTGTTGCAAACAATTTGCTTCAAACAATTTGCTGCAAACAAATTAGCTACAAACAATTTGCTACAAACAATTTGATGCAAACAAATTTGCTGCAAACAATTTGCTACAAACAATTTGCTACAAACAATTTGCTACAAACAATTTGCTGCAAACAAATTTGCTGCAAACAATTTGCTGCAAACAATTTGCTGCAAACAATTTGCTACAAACAATTTGCTGCAAACAAAATTGCTGCAAACAATTTTTTGTACAAACAGTTTGCTACAAACAATTAGCTGCAAACAAATTTGCTGCAAACAAATTTGCTGCAAACAAATTTGCTGCAAGACAATTGGCTACAAATAATTTGCTACAAACAATTTCCTACTAACCAATTTGCTGCAAACAAATTTGCTGCAGTCAAATTTGCTGCAAACAATTATTGCAGCAGATCGAAAATTTTTTCGGTGACGGAAATGACACAAAATTAGACTTCTGCAGCAAACAATTTGAAGAAAGTCGATTGCAAACAATTTCCTACAAACAATTTGCTGCAAACAAATTTGCTGCAAACAATTTGCTGTAAACAATTTGATACAAACAATTTGCTGCAAACAAATTTGCTGCAAACAATTTGCTGCAAACAATTTGCTACAAACAGTTTGCTACAAACAATGTGTTACAAACAATTTCCTACAAACAAATTTGCTGCAAACAATTTGCTACAAATAATTTGCTACAAACAATTTCCTACAAACAAAATTTGCTTCAAACTAATTTGCTGCAAACAATTGCAAATTGCAGCAGATCGAAGATTTTGTTCGGTGTCGGAAATCACACAAAAATAGACTTCTGCAGCAAACAATTTGAAGCAAGTCGATTGCAAACAATTTCCTACAAACATTTTGCTGCAAACAAAATTGCTGGAAATAAATTACTACAAACATTTAGGTGCAAACAATTTTGTTGCAAACAATTTGCTGCAAACAATTTGCTGCAAACAGTTTGCTGCAAACAATTTGCTACAAAAAAATTTGCTAAAAAAAAATTGCTGCAAACAAAATTGCTGCAAACAATTTGCTGCAAATAATTTGCTGCAAACAATTTGCTGCAAACAATTTGCTACAAACAATTTGCTTCAAACAATTTGCTGCAAACAAATTAGCTACAAACAATTTGCTACAAACAATTTGATGCAAACAAATTTGCTGCAAACAATTTTGTGCAAACCATGTGCTACAAATGGTTTGCAAACAATTTGCTGCAAACAATTTGCTACAAACAATTTGCTGCAAACAAATTTGCTACAAACAATTTGCTGCAAACAATTGCAAATTGCAGCAGATCGAAGATTTTGTTCGGTGTCGGAAATCACACAAAAATAGACTTCTGCAGCAAACAATTTGAAGCAAGTCGATTGCAAACAATTTCCTACAAACATTTTGCTGCAAACAAAATTGCTGGAAACAAATTGCTACAAACATTTAGGTGCAAACAATTTTGCTGCAAACAATTTGCTGCAAACAATTTGCTGCAAACAGTTTGCTGCAAGCAATTTGCTACAAAAAATTTGCTAAAAAAATTGCTGCAAACAAAATTGCTGCAAACAATTTGCTACAAACAATTTGCTGCAAACAATTTGCTACAAACAATTTGCTGCAAACAATTGCAAATTGCAGCAGATCGAAGATTTTGTTCGGTGTCGGAAATCACACAAAAATAGACTTCTGCAGCAAACAATTTGAAGCAAGTCGATTGCAAACAATTTCCTACAAACATTTTGCTGCAAACAAAATTGCTGGAAACAAATTGCTACAAACATTTAGGTGCAAACAATTTTGTTGCAAGCAATTTGCTGCAAACAATTTGCTGCAAACAAATTTGCTACAAACAATTTGCTGCAAACAATTGCAAATTGCAGCAGATCGAAGATTTTGTTCGGTGTCGGAAATCACACAAAAATAGACTTCTGCAGCAAACAATTTGAAGCAAGTCGATTGCAAACAATTTCCTACAAACATTTTGCTGCAAACAAAATTGCTGGAAACAAATTACTACAAACATTTAGGTGCAAACAATTTTGTTGCAAACAATTTGCTACAAACAATTTGATGCAAACAAATTTGCTGCAAACAATTTTGCTACAAACAATGTGCTATAAACAATTTGCAAACAATTTGCTGCAAACAAATTTGCTGCAAACAATTTGCTGCAAGCAATTTGCTACAAACCATTTGCTGCAAACAAATTGCTGCAAACAATTTGCTGCAAACAATTTGCTACAAACAATGTGCTACAAACAATTTGCTGTAAACAAATTTGCTGCAAACAATTTGCTACAAACAGTTTGCTACAAACAATGTGCTACAAACAATTTCCTACAAACAAATTTGCTGCAGACAATTGGCTACAAATAATTTGCTACAAACAATTTGCTACAAACAATGTGCTTCAAACAATTTGCAGCAAACAAAATTGCTGCAAACAATTTGCTATTTGCTACAAACAATTTGCTACAAACAATTTGCTGCAAACAAATTTGCTTAAAACAATTTTCTGCAAACAATTTGCTACAAACAATTTGCTACAAACAATTTGCTGCAAACAAATTTGCTGCATACAATTTGCTGCATACAAATTAGCTGCAAACAAATTCACTGCAAACAATTTGCTGCAAATAAATTTGATGCAAACAATTTGCTTCAAAAAATTTGCTGCAAACAAATTTGCTGCAAACAAATTTGCTGCAAACAATTTGCTGCAAACAATTGCAAATTGCAGCAGATCGAAGATTTTGTTCGGTGACGGAAATGACACAAAAATAGACTTCTGCAGCAAACAATTTGAAGAAAGTCGATTGCAGACAATTTTCTACAAACAATTTGTTGCAAACAAATTTTCTACAAACAAATTGCTACAAACATCTAGGTGCAAACAATTTTGCTGCAAACAAATTGCTACAAACAAATTTGCTGCAAACAGTTTTCTGCAAACAATTTGCTGCAAACAAAATTGCTACAAACAATTTGCAATTGCTACAAAAAATTTGCTACAAACAATTTGCTGCAAACAAATTTGCTGCAAACAATTTTGCTGGAAACAAATTGCTACAAACATTTAGGTGCAAACAATTTTGCTGCAAACAATTTGCTGCAAACAAATTTGCTGCAAACAGTTTTCTGCAAACAATTTGCTGCAAACAAAATTGCTGCAAACAATTTGCTGAACAATTTGCTACAAACAATTTGCTACAAACAATTTGCTGCAAACAAACTTGCTGCAAACAATTTTGCTGCAAACAAATTTGCTGCAAGCAATTTGCTGCAAACAATTTGCTGCAAACAAATTTGCTACAAACAATTGTCTGCAAACAATTGCAAATTGCAGCAGATCGAAGATTTTGTTCGGTGTCCGAAAACACACAAAAATTGACTTCTGCAGCGAACAATTTGAAGCTGGTCGATTGCAAACAATTTCCTACAAACATTTTGCTGCAAACAAAATTTCTGGAAACAAAGTGCTACAAACATTTAGGTGCAAACAATTTTGTTGCAAACAATTTGCTGCAAACAATTTGCTGCAAACAATTTGCTGCAAACAGTTTGCTGAAAGCAATTTGCTACAAAAAAATTTGCTACAAAAAATTTGCTACAAACAAAATTGCTGCAAACAATTTGCTGCAAACAATTTGCTGCAAACAATTTGCTGCAAACAATTTGCTACAAACAATTTGCTGCAAACAATTTGCTACAAACAGTTTGCTTTAAACAATGTGCTACAAACAATTTGCTACAAACATCTAGGTGCAAACAATTTTGCTGCAAACAATTTGCTGCAAACAATTTGCTGCAAACAAATTTGCTACAAACAATTTGCTACAAACAATTTGCTGCAAACAAATTTGCTGAAAACAATTTTCTGCAAACAATTTGCTGCAAACAATTTTCTACAAACAATTTGTTGCAAACAAATTTTCTACAAACAAATTGCTACAAACATCTAGGTGCAAACAATTTTGCTGCAAACAATTTGCTGCAAACAATTTGCTGCAAACAAATTTGCTGCAAACAATTTTGCTGGAAACAAATTGCTACAAACATTTAGGTGCAAACAATTTTGCTGCAAACAATTTGCTGCAAACAAATTTGCTGCAAACAAATTTGCTACAAACAGTTTTCTGCAAACAATTTGCTGCAAACAAAATTGCTGCAAACAAATTTGCTGCAAAAATTTTGCTGCAAACAATTTGCTGCAAACAATTTGCTGCAAACAGTTTGCTGAAAGCAATTTGCTACAAAAAATTTGCTACAAAAAATTTGCTACAAACAATTTGCTGCAAACAAATTTGCTGCAAAAATTTTGCTGCAAACAATTTGCTGCAAACAGTTTGCTGCAAACAATTTGCTGCAAACAATTTGCTGCAAACAAAATTGCTGCAAAGAAATTTGCTACAAACAATTGGCTGCAAACAATTTGCTGCAAACAAATTTGCTACAAACAATTTGCTGCAAACAATTTGCTGCAAACAATTTGCTGCAAACAATTTGCTGCAAACATTTTGCTGCAAACAAATTTGCTGCAAACAATTTGCTGCAAACAAATTTGCTGCAAACAGTTTTCTGCAAACAATTTGCTGCAAACAAAATTGCTGCAAACAATTTGCAATTTGCTACAAAAAATTTGCTACAAACAATTTGCTGCAAAAAAATTTGCTGCAAACAATTTTGCTGCAAACAATTTGCTGCAAACAGTTTGCTGCAAACAATTTGCTGCAAAAAATTTGCTGCAAACAAAATTGCTGCAAAGAAATTTGCTACAAACAATTTGCTGCAAACAATTTGCTGCAAACAAATTTGCTACAAACAATTTGCTGCAAACAATTTGCTGCAAACAATTTGCTGCAAACAATTTGCTGCAAACAATTTGCTGCAAACAATTTGCTGCAAACAATTTGCTACAAACAAATTTGCTGCAAACAATTTGCTATTTGCTACAAACCATTTGCTGAAAACAAAATTGCTGCAAACAATTTGCTACAAACAGTTTGCTACAAACAATGTGCTACAAACAATTTGCTGCAAACAATTTGCTGCAAACAATTTGCTACAAACAATTTGCTACAAACAATTTGATGCAAACAATTTTGTGCAAACCGTGTGCTACAAATAGTTTGCAAACAATTTGCTGCAAGCAATTTGCTACAAACCATTTGCTGCAAACAAAATTGCTGCAAACAATTTGCTACAAACAGTTTGCTACAAACAATTTGCTTTAAACAATGTGCTACAAACAATTTGCTACAAACATCTAGGTGCAAACAATTTTGCTGCAAACAATTTGCTGCAAACAATTTGCTGCAAACAAATTTGCTACAAACAATTTGCTACAAACAATTTGCTGCAAACAAATTTGCTGAAAACAATTTTCTGCAAACAGTTTGCTTTAAACAATGTGCTACAAACAATTTGCTACAAACATCTAGGTGCAAACAATTTTGCTGCAAACAATTTGCTGCAAACAATTTGCTGCAAACAAATTTGCTACAAACAATTTGCTACAAACAATTTGCTGCAAACAAATTTGCTGAAAACAATTTTCTGCAAACAATTTGCTGCAAACAATTTTCTACAAACAATTTGTTGCAAACAAATTTTCTACAAACAAATTGCTACAAACATCTAGGTGCAAACAATTTGCTACAAACAGTTTGCTACAAACAATTTGCTACAAACAGTTTGCTACAAACAATGTGCTACAAACAATTTGCTGCAAACAAATTTGCTGCAAACAATTTGCTACAAACAATTTGCTGCTAACAATTTGCTGCAAACAAATTTGCTACAAACAATTTGCTGCAAACAATTTGCTACAAACAGTTTGCTTTAAACAATGTGCTACAAACAATTTGCTACAAACATCTAGGTGCAAACAATTTTGCTTGCAAACAATTTGCTGCAAACAATTTGCTGCAAACAAATTTGCTACAAACAATTTGCTACAAACAATTTGCTGCAAACAAATTTGCTGAAAACAATTTTCTGCAAACAATTTGCTGCAAACAATTTTCTACAAACAATTTGTTGCAAACAAATTTTCTACAAACAAATTGCTACAAACATCTAGGTGCAAACAATTTGCTACAAACAGTTTGCTACAAACAATTTGCTTACAAACAGTTTGCTACAAACAATTTGCTACAAACAATTTGCTGCAAACAAATTTGCTGCAAACAATTTGCTACAAACAATTTGCTGCTAACAATTTGCTGCAAACAAATTTGCTACAAACAATTTGCTACAAACATCTAGGGTGCAAACAATTTTGCTGCAAACAATTTGCTGCAAACAATTTGTTGCAAACAAATTTGCTACAAACAATTTGCTGCAAACAATTTGCTACAAACAATTTGCTGCAAACAAATTTGCTGAAAACAATTTTCTGCAAACAATTTGCTGCAAACAATTTGCTACAAACAATTTGCTGCAAACAAATTTGCTGCAAACAAATTTGCTGCAAACAATTTGCTACAAATAATTTGCTACAAACAATTTCCTACAAACCAATTTGCTGCAAACAAATTTGCTGCAAACAATTTGCTACAAACAATTTGCTACAAACAATTTGCTACAAACATCTAGGTGCAAACAATTTTGCTGCAAACAATTTGCTGCAAACAATTTGCTGCAAACAAATTTGCTACAAACAATTTGCTACAAACAATTTGCTGCAAACAAATTTGCTGAAAACAATTTTCTGCAAACAATTTGCTGCAAACAATTTGCTACAAACAATTTGCTGCAAACAAATGTGCTGTATACAATTTGCTGCACACAAATTAGCTGCAAACAAATTTACTGCAAACAATTTGCTGCAAATAAATTTGATGCAAACAATTTGCTTCAAAAAATTTGCTGCAAACAAATTTGCTGCAAACAAATTTGCTGCAAACAAATTTGCTACAAACTATTTGCTGCAAACAAATTTGCTGCAAACTATTTGCTGCAAACAAATTAGCTGCAAACAATTTGCTGTAAACAATTTGATACAAACAATTTGTTGCAAACAAATTTGCTGCAAACAATTTGCTGCAAACAATTTGCTGCAAGCAATTTGCTACAAACCATTTGCTGCAAACAAAATTGCTGCAAACAATTTGCTGCAAACAGTTTGCTACAAACAATGTGCTACAAACAATTTGCAGCAAACAAATTTGCTGCAAACAATTTGCTACAAACAATTTGCTGCAAACAATTTGATGCAAACAAATTTGCTGCAAACAATTTGGTGCAAACCATTTGCTACAAACAGTTTGCAAACAATTTGCTGCAAGCAATTTGCTACAAACCATTTGCTGCAAACAAAATTGCTGCAAACAATTTGCTGCAAACAGTTTGCTACAAACAATTTGCTGCAAACAAATTTGCTGCAAACAAATTTGCTGCAAACAATTGGCTACAAATAATTTGCTACAAACAATTTCCTACTAACCAATTTGCTGCAAACAAATTTGCTGCAATCAAATTTGCTGCAAACAATTGCAAATTGCAGCAGATCGAAAATTTTTTCGGTGACGGAAATGACACAAAAATAGACTTCTGCAGCAAACAATTTGAAGAAAGTCGATTGCCAACAATTTCCCTACAAACAATTTGCTGCAAACAAATTTGCTGAAAACAATTTTCTGCAAACAATTTGCTGCAAACAATTTTCTACAAACAATTTGTTGCAAACAAATTTTCTACAAACAAATTGCTACAAACATCTAGGTGCAAACAATTTGCTACAAACAGTTTGCTACAAACAATTTGCTACAAACAGTTTGCTACAAACAATGTGCTACAAACAATTTGCTGCAAACAAATTTGCTGCAAACAATTTGCTACAAACAATTTGCTGCTAACAATTTGCTGCAAACAAATTTGCTACAAACAATTTGCTACAAACATCTAGGTGCAAACAATTTTGCTGCAAACAATTTGCTGCAAACAATTTGCTGCAAACAAATTTGCTACAAACAATTTGCTACAAACAATTTGCTACAAACAATTTGCTGCAAACAAATTTGCTGAAAACAATTTTCTGCAAACAATTTGCTGCAAACAATTTGCTACAAACAATTTACTGCAAACAAATTTGCTGCAAACAATTTGCTGCAAACAATTGGCTACAAATAATTTGCTACAAACAATTTCCTACAAACCAATTTGCTGCAAACAAATTTGCTGCAAACAATTTGCTACAAACAATGTGCTACAAACAATTTGCTACAAACATCTAGGGTGCAAACAATTTTGCTGCAAACAATTTGCTGCAAACAATTTGCTGCAAACAAATTTGCTACAAACAATTTGCTACAAACAATTTGCTGCAAACAAATTTGCTGGAAAACAATTTTCTGCAAACAATTTGCTTGCAAACAATTTGCTACAAACAATTTGCTGCAAACAAATGTGCTGTATACAATTTGCTGCACACAAATTAGCTGCAAACAAATTTACTGCAAACAATTTGCTGCAAATAAATTTGATGCAAACAATTTTGCTTCAAAAAATTTGCTGCAAACAAATTTGCTGCAAACAAATTTGCTGCAAACAAATTTGCTGCAAACAAATTTGCTTACAAACTATTTGCTGCAAACAAATTTGCTGCAAACTATTTGCTGCAAACAAATTAGCTGCAAACAATTTGCTGTAAACAATTTGATACAAACAATTTGTTGCAAACAAATTTGCTGCAAACAATTTGCTGCAAACAATTTGCTGCAAGCAATTTGCTACAAACCATTTGCTGCAAACAAAATTGCTGCAAACAATTTGCTGCAAACAGTTTGCTACAAACAATGTGCTACAAACAATTTGCTGCAAACAAATTTGCTGCAAACAATTTGCTACAAACAATTTGCTACAAACAATTTGATGCAAACAAATTTGCTGCAAACAATTTTGTGCAAACCATATGCTACAAATAGTTTGCAAACAATTTGCTGCAAGCAATTTGCTACAAACCATTTGCTGCAAACAAAATTGCTGCAAACAATTTGCTACAAACAGTTTGCTACAAACAATTTGCTGCAAACAAATTTGCTGCAAACAAATTTGCTGCAAACAATTGGCTACAAATAATTTGCTACAAACAATTTCCTACTAACCAATTTGCTGCAAACAAATTTGCTGCAATCAAATTTGCTGCAAACAATTGCAAATTGCAGCAGATCGAAAATTTTTTCGGTGACGGAAATGACACAAAAATAGACTTCTGCAGCAAACAATTTGAAGAAAGTCGATTGCCAACAATTTCCTACAAACAATTTGCTGCAAACAAATTTGCTGCAAACAATTTGCTGTAAACAATTTGATACAAACAATTTGTTGCAAACAAATTTGCTGCAAACAATTTGCTGCAAACAATTTGCTACAAACAGTTTGCTACAAACAATGTGTTACAAACAATTTCCAACAAAGAAATTTGCTGCAAACAATTTGCTACAAATAATTTGCTACAAACAATTTCCTACAAACAAATTTGCTTCAAACAAATTTGCTTCAAACAAATTTGCTGCAAACAATTTGCTACAAACAGTTTGCTACAAAACAAATTTGCTACAAACAATTTGCTGCAAACAATTGAAAATTGCAGCAGATCGAAGATTTTGTTCGGTGTCGGAAATCACACAAAAATAGACTTCTGCAGCAAACAATTTGAAGCAAGTCGATTGCAAACAATTTCCTACAAACATTTTGCTGCAAACAAAATTTCTGGAAACAAATTACTACAAACATTTAGGTGCAAACAATTTTGTTGCAAACAATTTGCTGCACACAATTTGCTGCAAACAGTTTGCTGCAAGCAATTTGCTACAAAAAATTTGCTACAAAAAAAGTGCTGCAAACAATTTGCTACAAACAATTTGCTACAAACAATTTGATGCAAACAAATTTGCTGCAAACAATTTTGTGCAAACAATTTGCTACAAACAGTTTGCTACAAACAAATTTGCAAACAATTTGCTGCAAACAAATTTGCCGCAAACAATTTGCTGCAAGCAATTTGCTACAAACAATTTGCTGCAAACAATTTTGTGCAAACAATTTGCTACAAACAATGTGCTACAAACAAATTTGCAAACAATTTGCTGCAAACAAATTTGCCGCAAACAATTTGCTGCAAGCAATTTGCTACAAACAAATTGCTGCAAACAATTTGCTACAAACAGTTTGCTACAAACAATGTGCTACAAACAATTTGCTGCAAACAAATTTGCTGTAAACAATTTGCTACAAACAGTTTGCTACAAACAATGTGCTACAAACAATTTCCTACAAACAAATTTGCTGCAGACAATTGGCTACAAATAATTTACTACAAACAATTTCCTACAAACCAATTTGCTGCAAACAAATTTGCTGCAAACAATTTGCTACAAACAGTTTGCTACAAACAATGTGCTACAAACAATTTGCTACAAACATCTAGGTGCAAACAATTTTGCTGCAAACAATTTGCTGCAAACAATTTGCTGCAAACAAATTTGCTACAAACAATTTGCTACAAACAATTTGCTGCAAACAAATTTGCTGGAAACAAATTTTCTGCAAACAATTTGCTGCAAACAATTTGCTACAAACAATTTGCTGCAAACAAATTTGCTGCATACAATTTGCTGCACACAAATTGGCTGCAAACAAATTCACTGCAAACAATTTGCTGCAAATAAATTTGATGCAAACAATTTGCTTCAAAAAATTTGCTGCAAACAAATTTGCTGCAAACAAATTTGCTACAAACTATTTGCTGCAAACAAATTTGCTGCAAACAATTGCAAACAATTGCAAGCAGATCGAAGATTTTGTTCGGTGACGGAAATGACACAAAAATAGACTTCTGCAGCAAACAATTTGAAGAAAGTCGATTGCAAACAATTTGCTGCAAACAAATTTGCTGCAAACAATTTGCTGTAAACAATTTGATACAAATAATTTGTTGCAAACAAATTTGCTGCAAACAATTTGCTGCAACGCAATTTGCTACAAACCATTTGCTGCAAACTAAATTGCTGCAAACAATTTGCTACAAACAGTTTGCTACAAACAATGTGCTACAAACAATTTGCTGTAAACAAATTTGCTGCAAACAATTTGCTACAAACAGTTTGCTACAAACAATGTGCTACAAACAATTTGCTGCAAACAATTTGCTACAAACAATTTGATGCAAACAAATTTGCTGCAAACAATTTTGTGCAAACCATGTGCTACAAACCAGTTGCTGCAAAACAAAATTGCTGCAAACAACTTGCTACAAAAAGTTTGCTACAAACAATGTGCTATAAACAATTTGCAAACAATTTGCTGCAAAAAAATTTGCTGCAAACAATTTGCTTTACAAACATTTGCTGCAAACAATTTGCTGCAAACAAACAGTTTGCTACAAACAATTTGCTACAAACAAATTTTTGCAAACAATTTGCTGCAAACAAATTTGCCGCAAACAATTTGCTGCAAGCAATTTGCTACAAACCATTTGCTGCAAACAAAATTGCTGCAAACAATTTGCTACAAACAGTTTGCTACAAACAATGTGCTACAAACAATTTGCTGTAAACAAATTTGCTGCAAACAATTTGCTACAAACAGTTTGCTACAAACAATGTGCTACAAACAATTTCCTACAAACAAATTTGCTGCAGACAATTGGCTACAAATAATTTGCTACAAACAATTTCCTACAAACCAATTTGCTGCAAACAAATTTGCTGCAAACAATTTGCTACAAACAGTTTGCTACAAACAATGTGCTACAAACAATTTGCTGAAAACAATTTTCTGCAAACAATTTGCTGCAAACAATTTGCTGCAAACAATTTGCTGCAAACAAATTTGCTACAAACAATTTGCTACAAACAATTTGCTGCAAACAAATTTGCTGAAAACAATTTTCTGCAAACAATTTGCTGCAAACAATTTGCTACAAACAATTTGCTGCAAACAAATTTGCTGCAAACAATTTGCTGCACACAAATTAGCTGCAAACAAATTTGCTGCAAACAATTTGCTGCAAATAAATTTGATGCAAACAATTTGCTTCAAAAAATTTGCTGCAAACAAATTTGCTGCAAACAAATTTGCTACAAACTATTTGCTGCAAACAAATTTGCTGCAAACAATTGAAATTGCAGCAGATCGAAGATTTTGTTCGGTGACGGAAATGACACAAAAATAGACTTCTGCAGCAAACAATTTGAAGAAAGTCGATTGCAAACAATTTGCTGCAAACAAATTTGCTGCAAACAATTTGCTGTAAACAATTTGATACAAATAATTTGTTGCAAACAAATTTGCTGCAAACAATTTGCTGCAAACAATTTGCTGCAAGCAATTTGCTACAAACCATTTGCTGCAAACAAAATTGCTGCAAACAATTTGCTACAAACAGTTTGCTACAAACAATGTGCTGTAAACAAATTTGCTGCAAACAATTTGCTACAAACAGTTTGCTACAAACAATGTGCTACAAACAATTTGCTGCAAACAATTTGCTACAAACAATTTGATGCAAACAAATTTGCTGCAAACAATTTTGTGCAAACCATGTGCTACAAACCAGTTGCTGCAAACAAAATTGCTGCAAACAACTTGCTACAAACAGTTTGCTACAAACAATGTGCTATAAACAATTTGCAAACAATTTGCTGCAAAAAAATTTGCTGCAAACAATTTGCTGCAAACAATTTGCTACAACCAATGTGCTACAAACAATTTGCTGTAAACAAATTTGCTGCAAACAATTTGCTACAAACTGTTTGCTACAAACAATGTGCTGCAAACAATTACCTACAAACAAATTTGCTGCAGACAATTGGCTACAAATAATTTGCTACAAACAATTTCCTACAAACCAATTTGCTGCAAACAAATTTGCTGAAAACAATTTGCTGCAAACAGTTTGCTACAAACAATGTGCTACAAACATTTTGCTACAAACATCTAGGTGCAAACAATTTTGCTGCAAACAATTTGCTGCAAACAATTTTCTACAAACAAATTTGCTACAAACAATTTGCTACAAACAATTTGCTGCAAACAAATTTGCTGCAAACAATTTTCTGCAAACAATTAGCTGCAAACAATTTGCTACAAACAATTTGCTGCAAACAAACTTGCTGCATACAATTTGCTGCACACAAATTAGCTGCAAACAAATTCACTGCAAACAATTTGCTGCAAATAAATTTGATGCAAACGATTTGCTTCAAAAAATTTGCTGCAAACAAATTTGCTGCAAACAAATTTGCTACAAACTATTTGCTGCAAAAAAATTTGCTGAAAACAACTGCAAATTGTAGCAGATCGAAGATTTTGTTCGGTGACGGAAATGACACAAAAATAGACTTCTGCAGCAAACAATTTGAAGAAAGTCGATTGCAAACAATTTCCTACAAACAATTTGCTGCAAACAAATTTGCTGCAAACAATTTGCTGTAAACAATTTGATACAAACAATTTGTTGTGAACAAATTTGCTGCAAACAATTTGCTGCAAACAATTTGCTACAAACAGTTTGCTACAAACAATTGTGTTACAAACAATTTCCTACAAACAAATTTGCTGCAAACAATTTGCTACAAACAATTTGCTACAAACAATTTCCTACAAACAAATTTGCTGCAATCAAATTTGCTGCAAACAATTTGCTACAAACAGTTTGCTACAAACAAATTTGCTACAAATAATTTGCTGCAAACAATTGAAAATTGTAGCAGAAAATTTGTTCGGTGTCGGAAATCCAAAAAAATAGACTTCTGCAGCAAACAATTTGAAGCAAGTCAATTGCAAACAATTTCCTACAAACATTTTGCTGCAAACAAATTTGCTGGAAACAAATTGCTACAAACATTTAGGTGCAAACAATTTTGCTGCAAACAATTTGCTGCAAACAATTTGCTGCAAACAGTTTGCTGCAAACAATTTGCTACAAAAAATTTGCTACAAAAAAAATTGCTGCAAACAAAATTGCTGCAAACAATTTGCTGCAAATAATTTGCTGCAAACAATTTGCTGCAAACAATTTGCTGCAAACAATTTGCTGCAAACAATTTGCTGCAAACAATTTGCTGCAAACAATTTACTGCAAACAATTTGCTGCAAACAATTTGCTACAAACAATTTGCTACAAACAATTTGCTACAAACAATTTCCTATAAACAAATTTGCTGCAAACAATTTGCTACAAACAGTTTGCTACAAACAATTTGCTACAAACAATTTCCTATAAACAAATTTCCTGCAAACAATTTGCTACAAACAGTTTGCTACAAACAATTTGCTACAAACAATTTGTTGCAAATAAATTTTCTACAAACAAATTGCTACAAACATCTAGGTGCAAACAATTTTGCTGCAAACAAATTTGCTGCAAACAAATTTGCTACAAACAATTTGCTGCAAACAAATGCAAATTGCAGCAGATCGAAGATTTTGTTCGGTGACGGAAATGACACAAAAATAGACTCCCTGCAGCAAACAATTTGAAGAAAGTCGATTGCAAACAATTTTCTACAAACAATTTGTTGCAAACAAATTTTCTACAAACAAATTGCTACAAACATCTAGGTGCAAACAAATTTGCTACAAATAATTTGCTGCAAACAATTTGCTACAAACAGTTTGCTACAAACAAATTTGCTACAAATAATTTGCTGCAAACAATTGAAAATTGTAGCAGATCGAAGATTTTGTTCGGTGTCGGAAATCACAAAAAAATAGACTTCTGCAGCAAACAATTTGAAGCAAGTCAATTGCAAACAATTTCCTACAAACATTTTGCTGCAAACAAATTTGCTGGAAACAAATTGCTACAAACATTTAGGTGCAAACAATTTTGCTGCAAACAATTTGCTGCAAACAAATTTGCTGCAAACAAGTTTGCTGCAAACAATTTGCTACAAAACAATTTGCTACAAAAAAATTGCTGCAAACAAAATTGCTGCAAACAATTTGCTGCAAACAATTTGCTGCAAACAATTTGCTGCAAACAATTTGCTACAAACAATTTGCTGCAAACAATTTGCTGCAAACAATTTGCTGCAAACAATTTGCTGCAAACAATTTGCTACAAACAATTTGCTACAAACAATTTGCTACAAACAATTTTACAAACAATTTCCTATAAACAAATTTGCTGCAAACAAATTTGCTACAAACAGTTTGCTACAAACAATTTGCTACAAACAATTTCCTATAAACAAATTTCCTGCAAACAATTTGCTACAAACAGTTTGCTACAAACAATTTGCTACAAACAATTTGTTGCAAATAAATTTTCTACAAACAAATTGCTACAAACATTTGCTGCAAACAATTTTGCTGCAAACAAATTTGCTGCAAACAAATTTGCTACAAACAATTTGCTGCAAACAATTGCTGCAAATTGCAGCAGATCGAAGATTTTGTTCGGTGACGGAAATGACACAAAAATAGACTCCTGCTGCAAACAATTTGAAGAAAGTCGATTGCAAACAATTTTCTACAAACAATTTGTTGCAAACAAATTTTCTACAAACAAATTTGCTACAAACATTCTAGGTGCAAACAAATTTGCTGCAAACAAATTTGCTACAAACAAATTTGCTGCAAACAAATTTGCTACAAACAATTTGCTGCAAACAAATTTGCTGCAAACAATTTGCTGCAAACAATTTGTTGCAAACAAATTTTCTACAAACAAATTGCTGCAAACAATCTAGGTGCAAACAATTTTTGCTGCAAACAAATTTGCTACAAACAATTTGCTACAAACAATTTGCTGCAAACAAATTTGCTGCAAACAATTTGCTGCAAACAATTTGCTGCAAACAATTTGCTGCAAACAATTTGCTGCAAACAATTTGCTACAAACAATTTGCTGCAAACAAATTTGCTGCAAACAATTTGCTGCAAACAATTTGCTACAAACAATTTGCTACAAACAATTTGCTGCAAACAAATTTGCTACAAACAATTTGCTACAAACAATTTGCTGCAAACAAATTTGCTGCAAACAATTTGCTGCAACAAACAATTTGATTTGTACAAACAATTTGCTGCAAACAAATTTGCTACAAACAATTTGCTTCAAACAATTTCCTGCAAACAATTTGCTACAAACAGTTTGCTACAAACAATTTGCTACAAACAATTTGTTGCAAATAAATTTTCTACAAACAAATTGCTACAAACATCTTGCTGCAAACAATTTTGCTGCAAACAATTTGCTGCAAACAATTTGCTGCAAACAAATTTGCTGCAAACAAATTTGCTACAAACAATTTGCTGCAAACAAATGCAAATTGCAGCAGATCGAAGATTTTGTTCGGTGACGGAAATGACACAAAAATAGACTTCTGCAGCAAACAATTTGAAGAAAGTCGATTGCAAACAATTTTCTACAAACAATTTGTTGCAAACAAATTTTCTACAAACAAATTGCTACAAACAATTTGGTGCAAACAAATTTGCTGCAAACATGCAAACAAATTTGCTGCAAACAAATTTGCTACAAACAATTTGCTACAAACAATTTGCTGCAAACAAATGCAAATGCTGCAGAACGAAGAATTTGTTAACAATTTGTGACAGAAATGACACAAAAACAGACTTCTGCAGCAAACAATTTGAAAAAATTCGACTGCAAACAATTTGCTGCAAACAATTTGCTACAAACAATTTGCTACAAACAATTTGCTGCAAACAAATTTGCTGCAAACAATTTGCTGCAAACAAATTTGCTGCAAACAATTTGCTACAAACAAATTTCCTATAAAACAAATTTGCTGCAAACAATTTGCTGCAAACAAAATTTGCTGCAAACAAATTTGCTGCAAACAATTTGCTACAAACAATTTGCTCAAACAAATTTGCTACAAACAATTTGCTGCAAACAATTTGCTGCAAACAAATTTGCTGCAAACAATTTGCTACAAACAATTTGCTACAAACAATTTGCTGCAAACAAATTTGCTACAAACAATTTGCTACAAACAATTTGCTGCAAACAATTTTGCTACAAACAATTTGCTACAAACAAATTTGCTACAAACAATTTGCTACAAACAAATTTGCTGCAAACAATTTGCTGCAAACAATTTGCTGCAAACAATTTGCTGCAAACAATTTGCTGTAAACAATTTGATACAAACAATTTGCTGCAAACAAATTTGCTGCAAACAATTTGCTGCAAACAATTTGCTACAAACAGTTTGCTACCAACAATGTGTTACAAACAATTTCCTACAAACAAATTTGCTGCAAACAAATTTGCTGCAAACAATTTGCTACAAACAGTTTGCTGCAAACAATTTGCAGCAAACAATTTGCTGTAAACAATTTGATACAAACAATTTGCTACAAACAAATTTGCTACAAACAATTTGCTTCAAACAATTTCCTACAAACAATTTGCTACAAACAATTTCTTACAAAAAAATTTGCTGCAAACAAAATTGCTGCAAACAATTTGCTGCAAACAATTTGCTGCAAACAATTTGCTGCAAACAATTTGCTACAAACAATTTCCTATAAACAAATTTGTTGCAAACAATTTGCTACAAACAATTTGCTGCAAACAAATTTGCTGCAAACAATTTGCAGCACACAAATTTGCTGCAAACAATTTCCTACAAACAATTTCCAACAAACAATTACCTACAAACAAATTTGCTGCAAACAAATTTGCTGCAAACAATTTGCTGCAAACAAATTTGCTGCAAACAATTTCCTATAAACAAATTTGTTGCAAACAATTTGCTACAAACAATTTGCTGCAAACAAATTTGCTGCAAACAATTTGCTGCAAACAAATTTGCTGCAAACAATTTCCTACAAACAATTTGCTACAAACAATTTCTTACAAAAAAATTTGCTGCAAACAAATTTGCTGCAAACAATTTGCTGCAAACAAATTTGCTGCAAACAATTTGCTGCAAACAATTTGCTGCAAACAATTTGCAAACAATTTGCTGCAAACAATTTGCTACAAACAATTTCCTACAAACAAATTTGTTGCAAACAATTTCCTACAAACAAATTTGCCACAAACAATTTACTGCAAACAATTGAAAATTACAGCAGATCGAAGATTTTGTTCGGTGTCGGAAATCACACAAAAATAGACTTCTGCAGCAAACAATTTGAAGCACGTCGATTGCAAACAATTTCCTACAAACAATTTGCTGCAAACAATTTGCTGTAAACAATTTGATACAAACAATTTGCTGCAAACAAATTTGCTGCAAACAATTTGCTGCAAACAAAATTGCTGCAAACAATTTGCTGCAAACAATTTGCTACAAACAAATTGCTACAAACAATATCCTACAAACAAATTTGCTGCAAAAAATTTGCTACAAACAATTTGCTGCAAACAAATTTGCTGCAAACAATTAGCTGCAAACAAATTTGCTGCAAACAATTTGCTGCAAACCATTTGCTGCAAATAAAATTGCTGCAAACAATTTGCTACAAACAATGTGTTACAAACAATTTCCTACAAACAAATTTTCTACAAACAATTTGCTGCAAACAATTGAAAATTACAGCAGATCGAAGATTTTGTTCGGTGTCGGAAATCACACAAAAATAGACTTCTGCAGCAAACAATTTGAAGCAAGTCGATTGCAAACAATTTCTTACAAACAATTTGCTACAAACAATTTCTTACAAAAAATTTGCTGCAAACAAAATTGCTGCAAACAATTTGCTGCAAACAATTTGCTGCAAACAATTTGCTGCAAACAATTTGCTACAAACAATTTCCTATAAACAAATTTGTTGCAAACAATTTGCTACAAACAATTTGCTGCAAACAAATTTGCTGCAAACAATTTGCTACAAACAATTTGCTGCAAACAAATTTGCTGCAAGCAAATTTGCTGCAAACAATTTGCTGCAAGCAATTTGCTAAAAACATTTACTGCAAACAAAATTGCTGCAAACAATTTGCTACAAACAGTTTGCTACAAACAATGTGCTACAAACAATTTGCTGCAAACAAATTTGCTGCAAACAATTTGCTGCAAACAATTTGCTACAAACAAATTGCTACAAACAATATCCTACAAACAAATTTGCTGCAAACAATTTGCTACAAACAATTTGCTGCAAACAATTTGCTGCAAACAATTTGCTGTAAACAATTTGCTACACACAATTTGCTGCAAACAAATGCAAAATGCAGCAGATCGAAGATTTTGTTCGGTGACGGAAATGACACAAAAATAGACTTCTGCAGCAAACAATTTGAAGAAATTCGATTGCAAACAATTTGCTGCAAACAATTTGCTGTAAACAATTTTATACAAACAATTTGCTGCAAACAAATTTGCTGCAAACAAATTTGCTACAAATAATTTGCTGCAAACAAATTTGCTGCAAACAATTTGCTGCAAACAGTTTGCTGCAAACAAAATTGCTGCAAACAAAATTGCTGCAAACAATTTGCTACAAACAGTTTGCTACAAACAATGTGCTGCAAACAAATTTGCTGCAAACAATTTGCTTACAAACAATTTGTTGCAAACAAATTTTCTACAAACAAAAATTTTGCTGCAAACAAATTTGCTGCAAACAATTTGCTACAAACAATTTGCTACAAACAATTTGCTGCAAACAAATTTGCTGTAAACAATTTTATACAAACAATTTGCTGCAAACAATTTGCTGCAAACAATTTGCTACAAACAAATTGCTACAAACAATATCCTACAAACAAATTTGCTGCAAACAATTTGCTGCAAACAATTTTGTCAAACAATTTGTCAAACAATTTGCTACAAACAGTTTGCTACAAACAAATTTTTGCTAACAAAATTGCTGCAAACAATTTGCTACAAACAATTTGCTACAAACAATTTGCTGCAAACAAATTTGCTGTAAACAATTTGCTACAAACAATTTGCTGCAAACAATTTGCTGCAAACAATTTGCTACAAACAAATTGCTACAAA